>APFE030174379.1:41469-56195 GCA_000404065.3 Pinus taeda | reverse complement strand
CCTGTTTTTCAATGATATCATACCTCAGCTCAGCATCCCTTAAGGTTTTGCTGAAAAATTCCATTGGATGCTCTGAACCTTCCTCATCTGCTTGCTTCAAAATTGCTGCAAGGGTGTCATCAGAGGCAAATGAAAATATATGGAGCTCCTTGCTGTAATCTGGGCTGACTAGAGTAGGAGCTTCCATAATGGCCCTTTTAATGGATTCAAAAGATTTTCTTGCTGCATTTGTCCATTTGATCTCTAACCCCTTTTTCAACATGGAGGTAATATGTTTTACAAGTTCTGCAAAATTTGGGTTAAACCTCCTAACAAAATTTATCTTGCCCAGAAAGGACTGGATATCCTTCTTTGATCTCGAAATGGACAAGGTCTGTATTTCTCTTACTCTTTCTGGGTCAATTTTGACACTTGCAGTAGAAACAACATGTCCTAAAAACTTGCCTTCTTCTAAAGCAAACTATGACTTTTTAGGGTTGACTGAAATCCTAAACCTTCTGCACTTCAGGAACACTTTCTTCAAATGCTACAAATGGTCTTGATGGTTGCTAGAGTACACTGTTATATCATCAAGGTAGACAAGGACAAATTTATCCTTCTCTCCCACAAATGCTATATCCATAGGTCTCTGAAAGGTATCTCCAGCATTCATCAGCCCAAAAGGCATCTTGGAATACATACAAGTGCCCCAAGGAGTGGTGAATGCAATCTTCTCTTGGTCATCTGGATGTACAGCAACCTGGTTATACCCTGAAAATCCATCCAAGAAAGACATTACTTTGGCTCTTGAGACCTTCTGTAGCAAATCTCCATCTTGGGTAGAGGATAATTATCTTTCTTAGAGCATTTATTAAGTTTATGAAATCAACGCAGAGCCTGATTTCTCCACTTCTCTTCCTCACCACTATCAAATTGGCTAGCCATTTTGAATATCTGAAAGGGACTATGATTTTGGCAGCCAGTAATTTCTTGATTTCTTTTTCAATCAAAGGGAGGAGTAAAGGATTTATTGGTCTCAGCTTCTGCTTGAAAGGGATGGTGTCTTTCTCTAAAGGAATCTTGTGCTGGATGATCTTTTTGTGATAAGTTTTCAAGTCACTATATTCCCAGGCAAAAACATCAGCAAATTGCTTCATTAAATTGCAGTACTCAAAACTTTGGGCAGCAGATAGATGAGTGGACAAATTTATATATCTTGGATGACCTGGACTCCCTATAATATGCCTATGGATTGCAGATTGGTCTTCTTTTTGGGAAGACTTATAAGGCACATCATTCTGGTCAAACGACTTCTCTAGAGGCACCAGTCCTTTAGGT
This sequence comes from Pinus taeda, assembly GCA_000404065.3. Classification (NCBI taxonomy): domain Eukaryota; kingdom Viridiplantae; phylum Streptophyta; class Pinopsida; order Pinales; family Pinaceae; genus Pinus; species Pinus taeda. The sequence continues at coordinate 54,878 of APFE030174379.1, read as the reverse complement.
ATATGATTACTGGGCAGTTGGACAATGCTATTTTTGCCAATTTTGTTTCTAAATTGGGACTGGGGACTTTCTTCCAAGGCTTCATTCTCTTGATCAATTTGCATTTCAGAGAATTCATCAATGAGTTGTAGAAGCCTATTCACTTCATCATCATCTTCAAAAACTTTCCAATGCTGGACATTGTCAGGCAAGGATGGTCTATATTTCATCTAAACTTCATAAACTAGTCTAGGAGGCATGGGAGGGATAAACATGCTAGCAGACACAGCAAGGGAATCAACGAGTTGATTTTTGACTCTAGGGATGTATGAGATACAAAAACTATCAAAAGAATCTTTAAGTCTCCATACCTCATCTCTATAGGCTTTCAACCTTGGGTGCTTTGCTTGAAACGTTTGGTCACTTGCTGAATGATGAGATCAGCATCTCCAAACACCTTTATGCTTTTGATTTCTCTGTCTTTAGCTGCGTTAAGGCCCAATATCAGAGCCCCATACTCTACTATATTTTTGGTGACTTGGAAAGTTAGTTTAAAATACAGATGTGTGCTTTCTTGTTTTGGAGAAATCTACACCACCCCTGCTCCTACAGTCTCCCTTGAATATGCTCCATTAAAGAACATCTCCCAAACTTGTGTTCCGTCTCTTTCCACAACCTGATTCACTGGTTTCTTGATCTGCATTAAGGCCCTTTGAGATTCTTCAATTTGGAGAATACATGCCCCAAAATCAGTGTCCACAACATAAATGGGATGATTAGAAGGATTCTTCTCACCACTGATGATGTAGGCTAGTTGTGCTTCTCTGTACAATCTCCTGCTTTCCCCTCCAAAAAATGGGATAATGGCATAAGATAAATCATTCTGTAATGTCCCACCTAGTCTCTTAATCCACCCTCTAGACAGCAGCATGCCAAACTTAGGGGGGATATCTGCTACCACAATGTCCATAATCATGCTCTTCATGGGAAGCTTAGTTAGGGTAATGGCTAGGTCTTTGATTAATCCTAGGCATTTTACCTTTCTTGAATCAAATGAGAATAAATCATGATATGATCTGGTGATATCAAGGCCTAACTCTTCCATGACAGCTTTAGGCATCAGATTGTGGCTGGCCCCTGTGTCCAGCAGGCAGTTATGGAGGGTTTTGTCATGAATGGTCAAGGAGACATAGAATGATGGGGAGTTATTATCAGTAGGTTTAGTCATTGGGCTAAGAACAACTGCAGGCTTATCATATTCCAAATTTACATAGTAATGAGAGGCTTGTGAGGCTTTTAGCTCAAGGGCATCAAAGATTGGTTTTCTAAAAACTTCACTCTTTACAAGTTCTATCAGAGGCACAAATATTTTTAACTTCTGGACTTCTAATTCAAAGCTGAAAGGGGAAGGGAACTTGTCAGGACCTCTTACCTCTTGAGCTAGTGCTTTAAGGATGACTGGATCAGCTACTGGTCTTTTCTATCTGATATTCTGTTGCTCTATTGGGACAACAGTTCTTTGGGCAGGATTCTCCTTGACATTGTGTTTTTTTGACCTCAGATTATATCTTTGCTGCTCATCAGTTTGTAGAACAACCTCTCTGTCCCACTCTTGACTGGTTTGGTCTTGTAGTAATGATTCTTCATAGGCAGCCAATGTCAAAAAGGCAGCACTGCCCTTATCTTCCATGCAATGAATTTAATCCTCTTCTTCAAACTGCTCCTCCTCCATGACTACGTTTTGGAAAGGAGCCTTAACCTTTTGTTCTTCACTGGCTTCTTTACCCCTCTAAATGATTTTCAATTGTTCATTTGCTCTTCTGAATGGATTTGGGTTTCTTGGAGCAAATGTGTTTGGAAGCCTTGCCTTTCTAGAGCTCTACTCAACCTTCAGCTTAGATAACTCAGTAGTCAATGACTCTATCATTTTAGTCATTTTGTCTAATTTAGGTTCTAAAGATGAAGCAAAGGAAGAAGAAGTCTCACCTCTCTGCCTTCTTCTATCAGCATTACTTTTGAGATTTTCTGTAGCCATGATATTAGATTCCACCTCTAAGGCTGCATCCTGCATTTCGGCCAAAGTGGCACATCTTCTTTCTCTCAACAACAAGCAAAAATTGGAGTCAAATGCATTAGCATAAGTGAGTTTGATAGAGGTGGGGGTAGGATTTACTTCAACTGGTATCTTACTATACATACGATTAAATCTTTTATTGAAATTAGACAATGATTCCCCATTTTCCCTTTTGAGGTTTCCAAACTCGGTATGGTAATATAGCAGATCTTTTTTATCCCCCCAATGCTTCAAAAATACATCATATAATGCTTCAATGTCAGCAATAGACCTAGAGGTCATTTCTCTAAACCATTTTCTAGCCTCTCCATCAAGGCTTTGGACAAACACTCTCATCCAAACATCATCCTCACTAATATCTTGGTTATCAACATAACTATAAAAAGACTCTAGGTGTTCTTCAGCTGTTACTCCCTCTGTACCAGTGAACTTGGGCACGTATTTCTGATACTCTCCTACAGCCATGGCATTCAAAGGAACAAGCAAGACCAGGGGTCCATACCTAGCAGCTATGATTCTCTCCATATTTGTGGGTGCTTGTTGGCCTGCCATGACTGGGGTAGGTGGAAGGCTACTGGTAGTTTGAATGGTGGGGAGCAGTGAAATAGATGACAGAGATGAAGGAATATGATGCACTGTATGGGAGGCTTTCCTTGGACTAAGATCCAAAAGGGGACTAAATGAAAAAGGAGCTTTATGAATCTCTAAGGGTATTTGTTCACTAACAATGTTAGGCTCTATATCTTCAAATTGTACATTCTCAGTTATAACATTCTCTTGCAGAGATACATAAGATTTCTTAGGCTTGCCTGATCCTGATGCTCCTTTCTGTGAGGTTCTCCTCTACTTAACAATCTTCTCAGGGTCAAGCACTGGGTCGGCTAGTGATTTCTGAGGATTTCTCCGAGTATGCCTCACAAACTAAGCCAGAATTGTAAGGTGGAGTCGCCACTAAGTTGGTCCTCCAATAGAGTCGCCAGATAGATGATTACAACCAGAAATGTGTCCAGAATTTGTCTATCATCAAAGCTAGAGCTATGTCGTTCTCCCAGGGAAGATGAGCTTTAATCTCCTCTCCCCAGCAATGGTGCCAATTATGTTATCACCCCAAGAAACTCTCCCATGTTGTAACTCGGAGATGCCTGGGAACATATAAATTCAACTTATTGTTGCAAGTGGATGAATGGAAGGAATGATGCTTGTCCAAGCCAGATAGCCACTTCTACTTTGCTTGACTCTAGACATGCGTGAACACCCCTAGACTACAAGGCTTTAGACCACCAATTACTCACATTTTAAAGATAGGGTGAAAATGGAGAATACTGACCACACCAGCAGATGCACAAGACCATGTGATAGCCGGCTGCAACCAGTAAAGAAGTCTGCAAATCTAATCTACTAATGCACAGATAGGATGACAACTCTTTGGCACCAGATGAAGAGAAACCCGAATAACTTATTCAATGACACATACAAGATTTTAACACATAGGTAGGATGATAGATACTCTAATGTTAAACATCAAGAGTTCAGAAATACAGCATAACAGGCACAGCTCAGAAGAGAAGGGAAATGGAAAGTGAGCAATTAACAGCACAAGAAGCTTGTATTAGCTGAAAATGAATACGAGACGCTACAAGTGTCAAAATAGTTACAGTCTCCAGAAGTTGAACCTTACATCAAAACATCAACCATCAACCCTGATTACATCTTGTTTCTGGGTATATATAGAGTTTCATTACAAAGGCACTTGGCCATTCTAGGTATGGACGGTCATAATTGACCACCAACTACATCTAACTGCCTCATGGAGTCTTTGAGTGTGTTTACTTGTCTCTGTGAGTGAATTTGATCTCCTCAGGTGCTTTGCTGTCCTCTCAGGCAGCTAGAGTGTCCTCATCCATGAAGTTCCATAACTGCTAGATGCAGCTACATGCTCATGCTTTGTTCTTTTCCCTTTCGACCATACTGTTTGTTGAATGTGGTTGTTGAGGAGAAACTGCAACTGGTACTGGGGACTGGTCACCTTCGTCATTCGGGTGAACGAAACAATTAAAGGACGTGGTCTACATAACAGGTGGATGAGTCAAATGAAGGAGGAAGATCAGCCATCGGATTGAGAGGATGGATGAAGGGGATGGCCTAGTAGAGGGTATTGGGAGAGATGAGAGCGGAGTGATCATGGGCCATTGGATCTCAAGTAGACAGATCCAATGGTGGGCGGGCAAAGAATGCGCGCGGATGTTATCGGGCAGGAACGTGGGACCGGGGGGTAAGCAGTATATTGCTTGCATCAACTTAGGACATTAGGTGGTAAAAGGGGAACGGTGCGCTATTCCACTTAGAGTGTGACGCGTGGTGGCGGAGGAGAAAGGAAACCACTCTCCATCGCGTGTTAACGCCCCGACACTTTGTGGATGCGAGGAGAGCGAACGTCGTCCGATCGTGGTGGAGGTGATCGGACGGTGGGGTTTAATTGTGCATGTTTTCCATCGGGCGCGACGGGGGCCATTGGATCGGGAGGTGGAGATCGACGGTGGAGGTTAAGGTGACAAGTCTGTGGAGGGGCCAGGTTGTATGGGCGCGGTTTCATGAGGCTTTGGGTTTTAATGCTCGGGGCTTAAAAACAGGGGTTTTACATGGTTTTAACTGAAAAGCATGAAGAATGGAGATAAAGGAGGATAAGCAGGGTAAAAGAAAGGGCAAGAATGACCATTAGGAGCCCGGTTGAAGCATAACCGAACATACCAAGCTTATTTATGATCCTCCACTATTTAAGATATGTAGCAGAGCTAATAAGGCCGACCCTTACCATCCTGCCATTGTAGATTTGTTTGCCCAAAAAAGAGAATCCTGCAGAAATCTGTTCATTATGTATTGGCTTCCTTAGTTTTGTTCTGATACACTTCTTTATCCTCTTCCCCCTAGTTATGGCAAAGATCTTTTAGGTTGCTCTACGCCATAGCCAGCCAACCCATTGAAATTCTATTGTCCTTACAGTTGATACCTTGGTTGGCAAGAATGTCCGCCAATTTGTTGGCCTTTCTGCGGACATGAATGAAGCTAAGTGTGCGTAGTTCCTGAAGATGCTCCTGTATTTTATGAAGAACCCTTGTTAGCCTCCAGTGTTTTGTAACTTTTTCCAGCCCCGTGCCATGACTAATTCTCTTGGCCGCATTTATAACTAACTCTGAATCAGCTTCTATTATCACATTATGGCAGTTGTCCTGTTTCAGGAATTCTAAGCATTGATCCAATGCCATTAATTCCGCCATGTTGTTGGTGGATTTTCCTAAATGACAATGGAAGAGGGAGATGATGCTTCTAGTTTCATCCTGTAGAACTTCTCCGAAGCAAACCATTCCTGGGTTGCCTTTTGAAGAACCATCGATGTTATACTTCAACAAATTGGCTGGAGGGGGATTCCAGAAATCTTTAACCTTTTCCCTCATAATTATTTTCCTTTCTATACCTTGTGGAATAAGCCCCTGCATATCTAACTACTTTAGAATTCTTAAATCAGCTTTTGAGGGAGGATTTTTGGGGAGATCCCTTACTGTGGTGCCAACTATTTCTTTAAGTTGTTTCAAGATCTGCTCAAACAAACGAAGCAAGGAATTCTTCTCTTCTTTGGAAATTCTTTTGTTTCTTTCTTTCCACACATTCCATATGATGAAACTTGGCAGAAGAGCCCAGGAAGAGTTAAGAACTTCATAATCTGAAAAATTATTCCTCCAATTATTTAAGGTGTTAGTAATACTTTCTTTGTCTCTATCTGACTGATTGAAGATGGTGGTAAAAATATCCCATAACCTTGAGGTGAAAATGTAACTATTGAGAAGATGTTCCAAAGTCTCCTCTTGGGCTTCATAGAGCTGGCATTTGGAAGGTCCCAGCATACCTCTCTTTCTAATATTGTCCCAAGTTAAGATTTTCCTGTGGTGAACCAACCACATGAAGAGTTTGATCTTCATCTAGCCTTTGTGCCTCCATAGCTTCTGCTAGGTTCTAACCAGAGCTATGGAATCTAGCCCAAGGAGAACACCTTTTGCTTCCTTAATATTAAAACTGCCCTCTTTATTGTTACCCCATCTTAGTTGATCCTATCCTTCTGCGACTAAAATCATCCTTTGATCCAACATCCTCTTTAGGGTCTCCACTCTACTGTTAAGGGTTCTATCCTCTCTGCCATCTATCTTTCTCCATATTCTTCATTTTCCTGTATTGTGAGGTTGCTCCCAAAAGTCCTTAACCTCTACTAAACCTTGGTTGTTTGTCTCATACTTGAGGCCCAAAAATTCCTCTTTCAATAGTGTTGGTTCTTGTTGCCATTTATCCTCCCAGAAAGGTGCCATATCTCCATCTCTGATTTCCCAGAAGTTGTTTTTTCGAACCATCTCTTTGTTCTCCCAGGCCTTGTTCCATATGGGAGAGCCCTTCAAGTTTCCAGACATTCTTATTAGCTCAGAAGGATGCCAAGAGCTGGAATATTTTTCCTTCCAGATACTTTCCCATTGAGCCTTAGGATCCTTAACCCACTGCCACCAAAGTTTGTCCCTAAGAGCCTTACTGAGAATCTCTAGATCATCCAATCCTAGTCCTCCTTGGTTCTTGGGTTTACAGATCTTCTCCCATGAGACTAAAGCCCATTTTCTCCTAGTTTCCTCCTTGCCCCAAAGGTAATCTCTTTGGATATTTCCAAATTGTTGTAAGACTCCTTTTGGAGTTGGGAGAGTTGATAGCATAAAGACCGGGATAGCTTGGATCATTGCCTTTGTAAGAACCAGTCTGCCAACCATATTTAAAGATCTAATTATCCAATTCCTAACCTTATCTTGCATCTTGATAGTTAACGGTTCCCAAATACTCTTGTGCAAAGGTTTGGCCATAAGAGGAACTCCCAAATACCTAGAGGGGAGGGATTCTTTTTGAAAGGCAAGAATTCTGGAGACATTTCTCTGAATGGCTATATGGGTGTTAAAGAAGAAAATTTTTGATTTGGAAAGATTGACTTCCAAACCTGTTGCCTTAGCAAAGTCATTCAAAATTTGTTTGTATGCAAGCGCTTCCTTGACTGTGGGAATTCCCTGTAACATGGTATCATCAACAAATTGTTGATGAGTCAGAGCTTGACCATTCTCTGATAGTTGGAGTCCTTGAATTTTGCCTGTTACTTTAGCATGGTTGATGGACTGCCCTAGCCCTTCCATCATAAGGATGAAGAGAAAAGGAGAGAGAAGATCACCTTTTCTGAGTCCTCTAGAAGGAAGAAAAATTCATAGGGAGAACCATTAACTAAAATTAAAAAGCTGGAGGAGGTCACCAGGGCCATGACCCGTCTGACCCAATTATGATCAAAACCAAACACAACAAGTACTCTCTTGACATATGTCCAGTTCACTTTATCATATGCTTTGGCTATGTCCAATTGCATTATCATACTTTCTTTCCTTTTACTAATTAACGAGTGAACCACCTCGTGAGCTTGAATGATGTTATCTAGTATTTGTCTACCCTCCACATAACTAGATTGTTCCCCAAAAACTAGCGTAGGAAACAAAGGTTTGAGTCTATTTGCCACTACCTTGGAAATTATCTTGTAAACCACATTGCATAAAGCGATGGGCCTATACCTCTCTGGCGTTTGAGCATTATCCTGTTTTGGTATTAGAGCGATGAAGGAGGTATTGAGAGCCTTCAAAATAGTTCTGTTAAGCTTGGAATGTTCCACAACACTTAGAATGTCCTTTTTGAAAATATTCCAGCAAACTTTGAAGAAGTCCACATTGAATCCATCTGGACCTGGAGCTTTTCCATTTTGCATTTCCTTGAGAACCTCACTGACCTCCTTTTCGGTTACAAGTCTATTGAGGTTACAATTATCCTCTCTAGAAACCAACTTCGGGATGTGCTTAGTGATTTCCTTGATGAACGGCTCCCTTACTAAAATGTTTTCCTGGGCAATACCTCGTAAGTGCCTAACTAACATTGCTTCTATCTCCTCATGGGATTGATGTTTCTGTCCATTCTTGTCCTTGATTGCTGAGATACGGTTGTGAGCCCTATTTTCAATGGTGGATTTATGGAAAAATTTAGTGTTGCGCTCTCCTTCTTTTAGCCATTGAACTCTTGATTTTTGTTTCCAGAAAATTTCCTCTTGTCTACACAACTTTTCCCATTCTTGATGATGTTTCTCTACTTGCTCATTTTTGTTCTTATCAAAGCCCTCCTTGATCAAAGCTTGATTGAGCTCCTGCATTTTATTTTCTACCAATTTCTTACCTACAAAGATATTTCCAACTTCATTCTTGTTCCAATATTTTAGCTTCCTCTTGATGTGCTTTAATCTTTTGTGAAGCAGGAACATTTTTGATCCTTGAATATGCAAATCTTCCGCCCACCATTTTTCAATGTTGCTGATGAATTCTGGGTGTGAAAGCCAAATATTTTCAAATCTGAAAGGTCAGTTTCTAGGGGTGCCTATGCCCTTGATCTCCAATTAAATCGGCCATTGATATGAACCTCCAAAAGGGAGAATTCCTGCTATTATTTCCTTGTATATAAGCATGAGATCCTTACAGATCATGAATCTATCTAACTTGGAGGCTACCTGGGAATCCCCTCCTCTTTTATTATTCCAAGTGTAGAGGCCATTGTTTGTCTCAATGTCAACAAGCTTCATGTTCTTAGAAAAGGATTGGAAGGCTGAGGAATCTTTGTTTAGAGCTCTTGTGCCCCCTTTTTTCTCCAAGAGAGATATGATCATATTGAATTCCCCTCATATGACCCAAGGTACACCTTCATGCCTGACCCTGAGATCCACCGAGTCAATAAACCTAATTTTGTCATCTAACCTTTGAGGGCCATAAACATTCGTGACTAGATAAGTATTTCTATCCCCTACAGGTTGTATGACCACTGATAAATAATTCCTTGATGCCTCCACATCAATTATTCCAATTTTTTTGTGGATTCTAGAGAGTGAGGATACTCCCTGTTGTATTTTCAGCTTTAACTTCTAGAAACTCAAATATGTTGAGCCATTTAATATGTGTTTGCCTTAACTTTTGAATGGAGAATTTCATTTCTTGGACAAAAATTATGTCCAGAGCTGCCTATTTCATTATGTTATTTAGCATTCTCTATTTTCTTGGTGCTAACCCCTAAGTCGTTTTTACTGCTTTCACCCCTTCATTACTCTGTCTTTCAATGTTTTTTACTTCCTCCCAGCCCTTTGCCTGAGTTTTCCATAATAATAACTGCTGTATTCGATTTAACTCTTCTTGTGGTAGTGATTCTACCCGACCAGTTGTTCCCTGATTTAAGAACCCTTCTAGATCCAGGTTTTCTCTTTCAAGAATCTCTGAAGCTCATTGTCCTCTATTTCCATCTCATTCTGGGTCATTTCCTAATCCATTTCTAGTTCTGAATCACTTAACATGATCCCTTTCTATTTTTCGTGTTCCTATTTTTGATCATTACCTTATTCCTTCTCCTTCCTCTCAAAACCTTCATTCATTATTTGATCTTCTATTGCTATTTCTTCATCCTCTTCGAGTACTTGGAACTGATTCTGACTAGCCTTTTGTCCTTCAGCTTGGTGTTGTTTTGTCCCTTTTTTGCCGCTTTTTCCTTTATGAGCAACCATGTGAAAGCTGTCTGTGTCTTTCTTAGTATTAGTTTTGTGTTTGTTTTCTACTTTACTGAAAGGGAAGTCTCTTAGAAGGTGCCCATGTTCATGGCATCCGCGACAGCTAAAAGGGATATGCTCGTACTCTACTGTCTGCACCCAATCCTCATCAAAAACCTCCAATATGATCTCGTCTGGAAGAGCTCCAGATAGATCCACTTCCATACAGATCATTGCAAAGGAGGTATATTTTCCCCTCCTTATGGCTTCAGAAACTTTGACAAACCATCCTAATTTATTGCCTATGGCAGCAAGCAATTCTATTTGCCAATAATCCAGTGGTAGAGAATAGAGTCTTACCCAAACCAGGACCGAAATAAAAGTTTCCCTCTCCAAAACAAAATTCATCATCCAAGGTCTCATGTAGAGGCCTGCTACTGCATAGAAGTGTGGGCCGCCTCCAAACACTCTGTCTTTACCTTCAATGTTAGTGAACACCATAGTGAAGAAACCTTTTGACCCTAGATGAAGATCAATGCTTCCTTTGGGCTTCTAGTGGTATCTGATCCATGTTTGTAAATCATTTTCAGTGGGTCATAATCCCATGAATTTGCATATGATTGCATAAGTCCGCATGTGATCCCTGTGCGCTTGCAGCGCTGGATCATTTAAAAATACTCTAGAAGCGATATCAATCTTGGGTTTACATGGTCCCTTCTGATTTTTGTCTTTTGTTCCATGTTTTTTGTCGTTTTCCTCTTTGTCATTTGTGCCTCCATTCTCCTTCGATTTGGTGCCTTCTATTTCCTCCTCCTTGTTTCTTCGTCCTTCCTCAACATTACCTCTTTCTTTATCCATAGATTTCTTGCCCTTGTAGGCCACCGCCTCCTTGTATGAGGGAGTGGAGCTCCCTCCCCCACGCCTATCCATGGGGAAAAATTCCTTAGTAACCTGCAACCCTAGTCGCTGTCGTTTCCCTTCGCTTCACTCCCCGACTTTCCCCCATGGCCCCTTTCACACTAGATGTGTTCGGTTTAGGTTAATATTCTTAGGGACTGATGCTAAGTGAAATTTTGATTACTACATTCCCATGACCTCTAACGACAAGGACTAATAAGATCAAATCTTCCTCACAAATTTATTTATTTAATAGCTTTGATGAATACATAATATATAATTGTTATTTATATCATTTAGAAATATATTATAATCCTAATAAAAACCTGCGATAATTTTAAGTTTATTAATTAATAACAATTAATACATAATAAAATAAAAATAATTTAAAATTTTTCTTTAAATATTAAAAAATTAATTTTTAAAATAAAATATATAATTTCTCAATATTTATACTTAATTATTTAGTGAGTTAAGAGGTTTATCCTACAACCCACTATGATCTGTAATTCTGTCATTCACATCAAAAGTGAAAATTTGTCATTGTCACTAAAAAAATAAAAATCAAGTAACTATACAAAAACAATTTAAATAATGTCCCAAAAAAAAAAAATTTTGCAAAGAAATTGAATCCCTCTAGATCTCTATTTAAGATGATCTAATGATTGGTTAGTATAATTTAATATACAAAATATGGTGTAATTTAAAATATAAATATCACCTAAAACCAATCTTATTCCATATCTAACCTAAGCACCGAGAGGGTCAAATCCTTTCACTGTATAAAGAGGCTTCATCATAAGAAATTTGACCACTCTCCACCCGAAGTAAATGGAGCCTAAGCAAGTGTTAGTTATTAATTATAAGTATAATTAATAATATATATAGTAATATTAATTTAATGTTTTTTTTTTTTTTTTTTTAGTTAGGAAGTCAAAATTTTAAAGAGTACAACATCCCTACCATACTAGGATCAAATTTTTAAATAGTAGTTAAGTTTACTTATGAACGTCAAATATTAAGTTTTTTTTAATAAAAAGTGAATTGGATGAGGGAAATCTTCAATAAAATATAACATTACAATAGTTATTACCACCCCCACCCAATAAAAAGTGGTGAGGGGTGGGTGAAAATACTACTTAAAATGTAATATTATTATATCTTACCTAATATTTCTCGTCACACCTCTCACTAAATATTACATTTTGCTCAATATTTCCTCAACCAAATAGTTGAGTTTGTATACTTTCAAAATTCAAATATGAAGAAAATTTACAATAAGAAGTGGACCAGTTGAGCACGGAATATAGGGGAAAATGTAATATTATAATATTATATTTTACCTAATAGAAACTAGTAAAAAGTGGATGGAGGTAGTAAAAAATATTAGATAAAATGTAATAATTTACATTTTTCCTAATATTTACCCAACGTATCCACACAAATTCCCAACCTTAACATAACAATAAAAACGTTTTACCTTTATAGGCTACATGGATTCAATGCCATCATTTTCTACAACTAATTATGTATCTAAATATAACATCAAACTAAGATAGATCTAAGGTAGTGTAACTTCCATTTGAAATATTTTATATTCCACATGAATACCATGGGTCAATATCATTGCTTCATAAAACCATGAGCCAATACCATGAGTCATTTTTATTTTTTTTATTATTTAATTTTCATATGGTTATTTTCTTTTGTTATTTTTTTTCATGGAGTTAAAATGTTTACGTTACATTCTAGAATACTATATGAATTATATCCCACTTCAATGAAGGCTAACCCTCATCCTAAAAAGTAATTTTTTTTTCAATTACTTTTAAATCTCACCTTATAAATTTTGATGTAAAATAAAAGCTAAAATTGAAGTATTTGATTTATGGCAAACATTGATTTTTAAAGTAAACACACACACACACACACACATATATATATTAATATTTTTTAATGTAAAATTACATGACAACATCACCGTCATGTACTAGGTTGTAGAGTTATATATTTATCATAACCATGGATTTAATAAGTTTCAAGAAGGATACCATGGATTTAATAAGTGTCAAAAAGGATCAAATCTATTGAGGTGCAAAATAAAATTGGCATGCTTAAAGATTCAATGAACATATCTATATTGGTTCTATCATCATGATGATGATTAATGTCCACTAAGACCAATATGGTGTATTGACCCTTAAGAAAGTAAGATATTAATTCACACTCTTTAACATTTTATTTCTATGATTAAAAAGAAGGGAGAGAAACATTCCTAGATCATTATAGTTTTGTTGACTTAAAAGGTCAAGAGAAATGTTTTGGAAATGTGAAGGGATGTGAGTAAGAGCCACACAATCCAAGAGAAAGGGTGTTTGATATTCAACCCCTACTAGTATCACAAATTCACAAGGTGTTTTGGGAATAAACCAATGCCCAATTTCACTTAGAAGCTCATGATAATTAGTTATTATCTTTGCAAAGTTCATTTTCTTCTTAACATTAGTCAAAACAAAGAGATAATTATGGCTAGAAAGAATGGGGTAGATCACTTCCTTATAATACCTTAGCTTCATTTTTCCATCTAGTTCATTATCATCCCACAACTTATCCTTAAATTTGGAAGTAATAGTATATCTATATTACTTACACACATGTTTTTTCATTGTTTAAGTGCATTCAATGTCTTTCTCTAGACTCTTGAATTGTGTAAACTACACGGGGTTAAACTTGGAATTTCAACAAATCATTCTTCAAACAAAATTAATTGAAAAATACACCTCAAAATAAAGGGCCAAAAGTTAAAATAGTAAAACAATTTGAAATTTT
>APFE030174379.1:0-40837 GCA_000404065.3 Pinus taeda | reverse complement strand
ATAATAAAATCATTTTATTACTCTTATCAATAATTGTTTTTCTTGACCTTCAATTACTTTTCTTTTTGGCTATTGAAATATTTTATCATGGTCAACATTAAAATATTTTTTATTTTAATTTTCTCACCAATACCAATATATGGAGATAATACTGAAATAAAGTCGTTATCATGATTATTCAAATTATTTATTGAAATTTAATATTGAAATTTTTTTATAATGTATAAGAATTATGCATGTTTCTTATATTTAAAAGTGGAAATATAACAAATTTTTACTTATAAATACTCTATCTTTCTATATAAAATGATATAATATCTAAATATTTTTTTGTGACCAGAATAATAAAATATTTTACCACTCTTTCATACTTGTTTGTATAATAAATTATTCATTTTTATAATGACACTTCTTTTTTTTATTTAATTTAAAATTGGAAAAGGAATATACACAGTAGCTGACTCTAGAAATGCTCTCTAAAAACAATTAACAATTTATAAATTGTAATTAATATTAATAGTAAAATAAAATCTTTAACAAAATTATTTATAATTAATATTAAATATGTAAAATAAAAACTTAACAATGTAAAAAAACTCATTAACGATGAATAATGACTTATATTACCGGTCTTAATTAATTGAGAAAAGAATATGGTCTAAAATATTACTCATTAGAAACTTAAACACCATGAATAATGCAAATTACGATAAAAATACTGAATTCCATAAACATCATGAATAATGCAAACTACAATAAAAATACTGAATTCCATAAAATGTATTTTTGAAGAATCTTGTTAATATTCCTCAAATCTTTTAAATTAAATTTTTTTAATTTTTCATTTATTTAACCAAATTTTTGTTTTAAGTGGTTTTTTAATTAAAGTTTTTGAGAGACTTATTCTATTTTTAAATATGTAATTTCTTTATTAAATTGAAATTTATTAATGTCTACCAAAATTAAAATTATTACAATATAAAATAATAAAATTAAATAACTATATAAATAAAGAAATAAAATTTTATTTTATAAAAAATAAATATTACCAATATAAAAATATAAAATTAAATAATTATATAAATATTTAAATATATCAAGTTATAAAAAAAAATACACATAAAAAAAATTCTCTCTCTTTATTCATGTTAAATCTTTATTTAAAATAGATGTATGCTGATTGTAAAAAACAATGAAAGTTGTAAAAACAGTAATAATTTATTCACAAACCTTTTACATTTTTTTTTGTATTTGAATGAAGAGCAGTAATTAAAGCAGCGCCGAATTCCACGCCAGTAAGTATATCACTGCCGAGTTCCGCGTGGAGTTAGTTTGAATCCCTAGGTAGTAAAAGAATGAGTTCCACTTTTTATCTTACTTTCTTTTCTAGAACTTGTCTACTCACAATGGACTGGATATGTGTAAAGTGCAATTATTTTATATGTTCTTCTCTTTCCTAGGGATTTAGCATGAAATTGTTTTTTAATTATTACTTTAGATTCATTTTTTAATACAAATATATTAATGAGTTTATGTCTAATGCAACTTATTTTTTTATAATTATTGACCATATAATATTTAGAGTGCAGATATTTATAGTTGTTTCTATTTAACAAATTTTCATGATAAATTGTGTAGAAGATTTTTAATTTTGGTAGAGCCTCCATTCATCATCCTCAATCAGATAATTAGATTTTAAAACTTTTAATAGAGGTAAGCTTATCAATTAGGTGATTAAGAATTAATATAAATTAATAAGATAACTTTTAAGAGAAGAGGTCAAGTCAAAAGATTAAAATAAATGAATGATAAAAGGAATGAGCACAAAAAATAAAAAAAATTCAAGATAACAATAAAATAGTGAAGTGAATTAGACGTTAAGTTAAGAGGAAAAGGTAGGAACCAAAAGTATAAACTAGAACTAATTAAATTAAGAGATACATTTAAATAATCTATTCAATATCATGAGAAACATATAAATATGAATAAGAAAATGAAAATATGGATACAAAGATGAAGGGAAAATGAAATAGAGAAAAATAAATCTATGAATAAATAATATATATATAGAGAAAATATTGAAAAGATAAGAGAGTGAGGGGCTAAGGATTAATATTAAAATTAAGAGATTAATATTAGAATTAAGAGATCAAAAAATGAGAAAAAAAAAATATAATGATGGATCAAAGAAAAAAATGGAGGTTCATAAGGAGGAAAAGGAGAGAATCAATAGAGAGAAGAAGAGAAAAGCTAGTGGATGGATAACATTTTCTTAAGGCATCGAATTGACATATAACATATGTCTATTAAATAGAGGAACCATGTGATATATGTCCAATTACAAAATATTGATATCACTATTGAACATTAAGATAGTTTTTATCTCCACATCTAGTTTCTACTCTTAACTCTTTTTTTGCCCCATTGTAATAAGGCTCAAAGAGTAGGCTCCTCTATCTTCATGGATTCTCTCATTCTTGGTGAAGGCCCACCTGAAGGGTCATAAGTTTACTATTTCAATATAAGGAGCTTGATTTTGATGGACGGATGAATTGAATCTAGGTTTTATGACCCACGATCAAAGATTTGGCATGAGCTTCAACCAACTAGGTTATCTATCAAAATTTTCAATGGATATGCTTGGATATTGGTACACATATATTAAGCCAACACTAAATCCCTAACCCATCTAATTCTTCTAGGATTTAGTTGGCATTGCTTAATCCACTGGTAGCATGGCGAAAGAACAATAGTTTATGATCCTTGATGTGAGAGCTCTAAACCTATTACTAATATTTTATGTCATAATTAATAGGCATTCAAAATCCCAAACCAATAGTTTTATGAGAATTTGTTATTTGTTTTGAAAAGTTATTATGGGACTTGACTTCAAAATTAATCCATTAAAGAATCATTAATAGGAATTAATGGTCCAAAATTTGAGTATGCATAATATTTAATAAAATAGATACTGGAGGTTTGAAATGGAAAAATTATTTGCCAACACTTAATTTTTATCTATTGAAGTGTATATAGGACAAAAAATTCTCAAACTATTAAATCTTGGTTATCCATTATTTTTTATTTTTTAAGGAATGAAAATTATAAAAATGATATTAAGAAATAAACCATAAACCACACCTAATGATTATTCTCCCTCTTATGTGAGACATTATATAAAGTTCTCTCTTATTAAAATATTTAAATTTAAATAATAATAATAATAATAAGGTTAAGTATAAATCTTATTTAGTATGTATTTAATATTTTATTAAGAGGTTAAATTATGATTACTTATAAAATCTAGTTTCATATATGACATTATAGTTAGACATTATAAAAAAACATATGATTCTATTAAATGCATTTCTTGCTAATATTACTTAAGTTAAAACTATTTTTTTATTTTGTAATATAACCTAAAGCTATTTTTAATTCCCTAAAGGTTTATTATCCTTCAGCCTAAATAAATAGATTAATAACCCAATATATCAATACATGTGGCATGAGTGAAGGTATGCCCATTTATGGGCCAAGAGTGAGTTATTTCATATACCACATGGTTTCCTTTATTAATAATGATGAATTAGTCCATATTCATGAATAACACTCAATAATAATTTTCCTCAACAATGATAAACAATTAAATTGTAATAAATTTTACCATCTTCAAAAAATTATGTACTTAATACAATTTTCCTTTAAACTAAAGGTTAAAAACATATTATGCACAGTACACTATACTCCATTTATGATTATAGTAAACAATTTTCATGTAATGCATTTTGTTAGCTTCAAGTGCCATCTTAAAGAGACATATCACAATTCAGAAGGACAAGACATGATCAAATATGTGATTGTGCTAGAAGATTTTGGTAGTGTTTAATCTCTTAATGTCATGTATTCACATAAAGTAGGATATTATAGTTTAGAGTCATTGTATGGATGGCATAATATGATTGATGATAATAGCTCATAAAGTCACTATAAGCATCATCTTAGATAAGAATATCATAATTTAAAGACACTAGATATGATCATTATCTTATGTTTGTAAGCAAGTCTAAAATGTCATGTTTGAGTGGGTTTAATGGTCTTAGAGAATGTATGTATCTAGTATCTCCATGAGTGGAGTTAGTAATTGTATGCATTTGACTTAATGGTGATGTAATCTTGATGAGAAATCTATACCCTTCAAAATTTCATGGTAATCTTAAAACAACTTTGTAGTGCATGTTTGTGGTAGAGTAGAAACCACATAACGAAGGAAAGTTTTTGGTCTACTAGAAACCACAAGGTGTAATCATTTGTGGTCACCTAAAACCATTTGATGATATGTTTCTTATAAGCAATAAACCACTTAATGTGTTGTTTTTGGTAACAATAAACCAAGTGAGGATGAAGAAACACAAATTTGTGAAGGACATGGAACATATGGACACTTATATTAAGATCACAAGTTTGTGAAGGACATGGAACATATGGACATGGATATGAATAAACACAAGTTTGTGAAAGACATTGAACATATGGAAAGGGATTCTTGTTGTTAGGGCCTAGATCTACCTCAGGCTGAAGGAAGGCAGGTCTAGGGTAACATCAAACCACGCTTAACCTAGTAGCTAGCCCTACCAGGTCGGGAGAGGGCTCTCTCCTTGTCAATCTCAATTAGAATATTGGCAATAAGGGCTTGAGATGACTGAAATGAATGCTGATTTTAGGCTAGGTATATTAGGTCAGAGGATTTTGTTTTATTTTGATGGTTGGTTGTTGGATCAAATGAAGAAGACAACTTTGGATCCCGGAAATCAACTTAGATTTGCAGGATGTTCTATGGGGCGAGGTAGCTAGGTGTTTTGGAACTTTGAATAGAGTGTGATGGTAAGTCCAAGACCTGTGAGGAGTTGGAGAGGGCATGAAAATTTCATGAGTCCTATTCAAATAGCAGAAAACATTAAATACTAAATGTATTCTGAAGGCAAAGCATTGAATATCAATGGATTCCACCTATCTATCTGGATTCATTTAGTTATGAAGAAAGAAATAGATGTTGGCACATATAACACATGAGAGAAACTAAATAACAAAGGAAAAAACAATGCCAAGACACATTACCACAAGAATCCCACAAAATGCTGCAAAACCCTGGTTCATTTCCTTGCCAAACTGCAGAAGTGATTTACAATGAAGCTCAAAGCATCCACAAGAGTCCAACCTTGACAAATGACTAAGAAAGTACAATATATAGGCATCAAACCACCTATGCTAGCCATCAGGGGTCGAATCCATGAGTCAAGGAGCTGTTTTGACAACATCTAAACTAGGAACTAAAAAATAGGCAGTTGAACGACTCTCCTCTAAAACTATGGACACTGATTCATTCATCCTCAAACCAACTCTAATTGATGTATCTACCTCCTCAAGTCATTTTGCATCACTTTTACATCATAGTACATCATAATACATCATTAATTTATGAAATAGAGAAGAAAAATTCAAACTAACAGCAAACTAGGCGAAATTTTGAGTTTTTAGGCAAAATTGGCAAAAATTTGCGTGATGCGCAGTGCCTTGAGCTTGATACGCAGTGCCACTTCAAGGCTAAGTTTGGAGGCCTTCAACTTCACCACATAAAGCCCAATATAGCTTGTTGGAAATCTCTTCCTGTCTACTTTCTACAACAATTGGAATTTTTGGATTTGGAGTCCATTTGCCCCTTCTAAAATAATTTCTCCCAAGACTGGTTCCTATGGGTCCAAAAAGTGGTAAAGAGGGCATTTTGTAGGTGTTTTTAGCCCTTTAGGTGACCCATATCTCCTCCAAATCTTATGAAACTTTCTGGGTTTCATTATTTCTCCATGAGGAATCCAAAAATGTAAGCCTTTTTGCAAAATTCCTAACCCACTCAATGCGCAGCGCCGGTGGCACTGCGCATCAGCTGAAAATTCCTGTGTTTTGCATTATAAAATTGATAAATGACAAAATTTACTCAAAACTTCTTCAAATTTGGCAAGAGGCAAGCTTACTAATTGCTTTGTTGAGCGAATGAAGCTTCAACCAAAATTTTAAGTTTATCTTGTTCCTTTTTGGCTTTTAAGGCTCTCTTTAACTTAGCTTTTAGGCTTTTTATCCTTGTCTTGCAAATTTTATTTCGAGCTAAGTAATGATAAGCCATATGACACAACATTTTCTTCTCTTTGTTAGCCTTATCAAGCATCTTCTCAAGGTGGATATTCACTCTTTCCAAACATGATTCTTGATCAGCCTCAATTTCTTGTTCAAGAGATGTCATCTCGATTTTCCTTCTTTTTGCCACTTGCCTATTTTCTCTAATTGTTTGCAGCTCCATAATTGCTTGTTTGTCCTCCAGTTGCTTGTTCTCTTGCTCAAGAAAGTTAATGATCCATTTATCCCTCTCAAGGTCAAGTGATAAGGCTTGGATTTCAGCCTTCTTCTCTTTGATGATCATATCCTTGAGTCTTGAGCTTTGGGAGCCCAAATCAGTGTCATCTTCCTCAACCAAAACAAAATCCATGTCTTTCCCTTCAGTAGGGCCTTCATCATGCACTTGTTGCTTTCCTTTGTCTTTGTCCTATACCTGTTCAACCGAAGAAGAAGGCAAAGCCCCTTTCACTCCTAGTGAAGATAGCATTTGCCCGTGGTCCAGTGAAGAAAACGATACCCCTTCCACCCCTAGTGGAGATAATACTCGTTTGGCAGCTACAAGAAGCCTCCTGGTGCCTTTTTCACAAGTTACAAATGCAGGAATATGCGCCTCTTCAGTTTTGATTTCAGGCTCTTTTTGTTTCTCGAAAGGTTCACCTTCCTCTTGTGGATCTGCAAAAATTTGAGGCCCCTTGAAGCTTTCATGGGCAATGAAAGTTTCCCATGACACTCCCAAATGAGTGAGCTGATGCAAAATAGAATTTTTGATGACAACAAAGTGATAAATACTATTGAGCTACTGTGGGTATGGTTTTATTTTTGTAATCACAGTCATCCTCTCTATGTTTTTACATATGAAATATGAAATACTCATCATTCTGACCCTAGTGAAGTGCATAAGTAATCTGATATGGTAGGCATAAATTCTAGAGAACCTACCCTCACATGTGAAGTATTTGATGATGAGTTTCA
Organism: Pinus taeda; assembly: GCA_000404065.3. NCBI lineage: Eukaryota > Viridiplantae > Streptophyta > Pinopsida > Pinales > Pinaceae > Pinus > Pinus taeda. The sequence continues at coordinate 33,700 of APFE030174379.1, read as the reverse complement.
TGAGTGGAACATACCGATCCTCCAAGAACTTGAAAGGAAACACCCTGCTCAGTTTACCATGATATTTGGCCCTGATATATGGCTCATAATGTTGTTTGCTGATATTCTACCTTTTGCTCCACTTTTCCCCTACATCTAGCATTCTAGTAGCTTCTGCAATAATGGATGGTGAAAGAGTGAAATTGATCCTAGCAAGGTGCACCACATTATTCTCCATGTTTATGACAAATTGCCTTACTAACTCATGATGATATCTAACCCTCTCAACCATCTCACAAAACTCAAAACAAGACTGATATCTGAAACATGTGGTAGCAAGAGCGCAAGCAAGGAGTTCAGTCATGTTAATAGGTTCCTCTCTAATAATTTTTCCACCCTTCTGAGGTCTCCTAGGTTGTACATTTCTTTCCCTTGAATTATCACTAAGCCTTTCTTCTTCATAACTTGATTCATTGCTTCTTGTCATGGTGCTTGTTTTAGGGATGTGATGTGATGATAATATGGTGGAAAATGGTAATGGGGGAGGACAAGGGAGATGAGTATGAAGAGATTTGACAATGTAGAGTGGAGTTGGGGAAAGAAGGGAGAGGTTTTACGAAATTAGGGTTTTGTGAAGGGACTTAGGGTTTGATGAAGGGAATGCATTTTCTTAGGGAACTGGGATATGGAAAATGAAATTAATGGATTAATTTAGGGCAATGAAATATAGAAAAGGGGAAAATGATGTTGGTTTTGGTTATGGAGTGAAATTTTTGTAATGGGACGACAATATATGAAGACAAGCTAGGGTTTGATTTTATGAAGAAAAAATGTAGAAGACCAAATTCAGCTCAAGATTAGTGGAACTTACTTGTAGGAGAGAAATGCAGCATTTGAGGGAGTTTTCGGCGATTTGGAATGGTTTTGGCACTTTCTTGACTGATGCACAGCGCATTTGGCCCAATGCGCAACGCCCTCCTAATGCACAGTTCCCTTGTAATTTTACACTGGCTGAAACCCGTTGATGCACAACACCAGTCTGATGCGTAGCACACTGCCTCTGATGCCCAACGCCATGCAGATTTGCTAGAAAAACAGGGTTTTCACCTTCCTTTGCTCAATTTGCCTCCAAATCGCGATTTTAGCTCTTCAAGGATGTCTTGCACAATGAAATAGATGACTAGCATGTTTTCACTTTATATATGGATGCCTTTTGATTTTTCCTTATTTCAAACCCACTTTTATAATGTTATAGTCACTTTTGCCCAAAAACTCTATTTTTCATTTGAAGTGTGACTTTTCTTGATCAATTGATGAACTAATGCATTGATGCTTTTGTTTTTTTTGCAGTGGCTAGAGTTGGCAAGGTGAGCAAGGGCAGCAGCTGGAACTTATTACAAATAGAAAACAATTTAAATTACATAAATTTTGTACATAAAATTAAAAAAAACTCTCTTTTCACCTTAAAACAAAGTTTTGAGGTAAAAACCATTTATTGAGCATATCATCAGTGAATTTATGATTCTATAAACTTATAAAACCTCCACATGTGCCTGCTAACCTTTTATTGAGTTTTGGATGACCATGGTGGCAAACCCTAAACCTAGTGAGATTAAAACCCTAAAACTGACTTTTGTAAATGAAATGAAACAAAATGACAGTAAATGATCTAAAACATGTGAAAACAGGCCAACAGGTAAATGCCATGAGGGAATTGACAATGAACCACTACCATCAGTTGATCCATGACCTAATGGAATGTAGTTGATCAGATGGGACACTTATATGCATGCAAAAAGAGAAATTTGATCACTGATGGAGGGATGAAGATACCGACACTAACATTGGCTCCAATGGGGATGGTAGCTCTTGGGAGGTACCAAGAACCATAGATCACTGGAAAAGTAGATAAGTGCCTTCATCCATTGGGTAATATGGAGTCAATAACATTCAGGAGACTAAAACAGATATCTTGACTCAAAACTGACTCAATTATGACTCAAACAATTGACACTAAATAACCAAAGACTGAAGCCAGACATTCAGCTTTATAGCCTTCAATTCGGGCCCCAAACTGAATGAATGATGACATTACAAACTTTGCAATGAAAGAAATAAAATGGTATGTACAATGACAAAATGTGACAGCAGAAAACTTCTCAAAGATAATACCGTTTCAGAAGCCGACCATTGACCAGCCCTCCTAGACAATATTCCCCACTCATTTCTTTGAGCAGAAAAGCATCTTGACCACGATATGCAGCAATTCTATATGGTCCCTTCCATAAGTTCTTGAACTTGATGTGCTTGCCTTTATCCTCGTTTCTAGCATCCTATTTTAGCACTATGTCTTCAATCTAAAATTTGTCTGCCTTTGCCTTCCGATCATAAATCTTCTTAATTCTCTCTTGCAGCCTAAAGGTATTCTGAAAAACTTCCTCTCTCGTCTACTGTAAATGGATCATTTGGCTTATTCTCTGCTGAAAATGATCTTCCTCACTGCCAGCTTCTTGGAGGAAGTTTAACATCCGGGACTGCGAGAGATGTCAGGAACACCGTGTCAATACCATATACAATCTCGAACGGAGGCATGCCGATTGACTTCTTTTGACTTACTCTATCTGCCCATAATGCATTAACTAATTTTTTATGCCAGCTCTTCTTATTGATTTCCAGCAAATTTTTAATGATGTTGACCAATGATTTGTTTGAAGATTCAACCAATCAGTTACCTTGCAGATAATATGCAGTAGAATGTCCCAAGGTAATTTTGTATTTGCTACAAAATTCAATCATCTTTTTGGACTTGAAAGTGGCTGCGTTATTTGTAATCAGCTTGTTAAGATATCCAAAATGTGACAAAATATTATTTTCAAGAAACTGAATTATTACCAAGTTTGTAGCCTGCCAAGTGGGGATCACCTCAATCCACTTTGTGAAATAATCTGTCACTATTAAAATCCACTTGTGCTGAGCTGAAGATGTGGGATGAATCTCTCCAATAAAATCCAAACCCAATTGCTGAAACAGTGCACTAACTTCGACTAACTTGAGAGGTAGAGGCTGTAACTTTCTCCTTCCCTAAAAAATATGCCATTCATGACAGCTTGTGACAGTTTTATAAGCATCAGCAAAGAGGGTAGGCCAATAGTACCCTGCTCTCAAAATTTTGTTAGTTGTTGTCTTCCAAAATAAGTGACCTCCACAGTCTCCCTTATGAAAATCATTCATGACCTATTTTGCTTCCTCTTCGACCAAACAACTCAGCAAAATGCCTTCGGGATCTTTCCAATAAAGTGCATTGTTCAAAATACAAAATCTAGCAACGTTCAATTTCATAGTTCTACCTTTATTTTTAGCCATCCCCAGTGGTGGTGAAAGGTGCTAGAGAACATATACAATATTTGAATACCAAGGAGAATGGAGAAAAAATTTAGATATCTAAATCAATGAACTATCTTCATCTTCTTCAGACATGGCTGCAATGAGGTTTATGTAATGCATGTAAATTAGACTCCGCCATCAACTTTGCTAGACCCTGCCCCTTGATTAACTTTTTTGGCTTTATCTCCAAGTAATATTATAGCAATGCTGCGATCCATTTTCCTCGCCTCCCTTCTGGATCGGTTTGTACCAAAACATCTTTAACTATTGCATTAGGGACATGAGCAAGAATATGAGAGTGCAAAATATATACCTAGAAATATTTCAAAGATTTTACCAAGGCAAGAGCTTGTTTCTCAATAATGTTATATTTTAAGGCTGTATCTCTTATTGTCTTGATGAAAAAGGCAATTGGCTTTTCAAACAGATCTCTTTTCTGCATGAGAACTATTGCCATAGTATGTTCAGAAGTGAATGAAAATAATATGAAATCCTGTGAATAATCCAGACTAATTAAAATCAGAGCTAAAGAAAGAGCCAACTTTACCAGGTTAAAAGACATCATGGCTTCTTCAATCCACTTGACCACTCTATCCTTCTTCAACGTATTTGTAATTTCCCTCAAGTGTTCAGCTAGATTAGGCACAAAACGATGTAAGAAATTCATCTTACCATTAAATGCTTGGATCTCTTTTTTACTACGAGGAAAATATATTTTCTAAATAGCTTCCACTCTAGCAGGATTGATGTGGATGCCTTATTTTGATATTATGTGACAGAGAAGCTTTCCCTCGTCCATGGCAAACAAGCTCTTTTTGGGATTGAGTGATATTCCATATTTTCTGCAATGCTGACAAACAATTTTCAAATGGTGAAGATGCTCCTCATCTGAATTTGAAAAGACAGTCAAATCATCAAGATACACTACTAAAAACACATCTTTTTCATTTGCGAAGGTGATGTCCATGGCCCGCTAGAATGTTGCTCTAGCATTCATTAAACCGAACAACATCTTGGCATAGTGGAATGTCTCCCATGAAGTGGTGAATGTTGTTTTGTCCCTGTCATCTTCATGAACCAAAATTTGATTGTAGCCAGAATACCCATCGAACAGTGACATACGAGATGCTCCAACTACTCTTTGGAGTATGTGGTCCATTTTCGGCAACAGGTAATTATCTTTCAATGACACCTTATTCAAATTTTTGAAATCTATGCACAATCTAATCTCACCTGTCTTCTTCCACACGGGCACCAAATTGGAGATCCAATCTGAAATCTGATCGAAACGATTATACCAACCTTGTACAATCGATTCACCTCTTTCTCTATTGATGGCAACAACTTCGGATTTATCCTTCTCAACTTTTGTTGAAATGGCTTCTGATTTGGCTTAATTGGAATGATATGCTGAATTATACTTTTGTCGTACTCCTTCAAATTTGTATAGTCCCATGCAAATACATCAGAAAATGAAGACAGTAAACTAATGTATTTAGCTTTTACCTGAGGGGCTAATTCCTTTGACAACTTCACCATCTTTTGATTTTCTTCTCTTTCGATATTTACATCTTCAACCCCCTTCTCAGTCGGCACTAAGCTTGGTTTCCGAGCTACATCTTCTTGGTCAAATAATTCCTCTAAAGGTATAAGGCCTTTAGGGATGACATTTTCCTTCAACTATAAGACTTCCATCTAATTTACCTCTATTTCTTGTTCACCATCATCTTGCTGACCATCTATAGAAGTGTCTTTGAATTTTCCTTCATTTTGCAGAAAATCTTCAATCTCTTTGTCATCCTGAAACACCTACCAATATCTTAGATTATCAAGGACAGCTGGGCGATGCTTCACATGAATTTCAAACTTATTGTTTGAATTCATTGGGATCTTTAAGTTACTTGCAACTATAGCAAGGGAATCTACAATAACATTTTGTGTACGAGGGACACATGTCAAAATATGATCTGGAAACAACCTCAAAATATCTAAAACTGCATTACGGTAAGCCCTCATTCGAGGATGTTTGGCTTGGTATTCACCCTTGACTTTTTTTATTACTAATTCGGAGTCGCCATAAACTTAAATTCTCTTTGCATTCTACTTCTTTAGGATTTTCAAGCCTGCAATCAGTGCCTCATATTTGGCTTCATTATTGGAACAATCAAAAGCCAATTTATATGAACAAACTCTTACATTACTCCAGACTTTATTTGGTACGAAGATAGGGCTGCATATCAAAATACCAATTCCTACACCATCCTTACCTACTGCTCCATCAAAATCCATACTCCACAAACCGACCTCTTCCTCCAAGTTCTGGAATTCTACCTACTCTTCTACCTTTGGCTGTTGTCCATCAATTTCCAGCTACTGGTGGAATGTAGACTATTCAGCGGTACATTCAAGCCTTTGTCTCTCTTTATTAAGCACTACTCTGAAAGTTTCTGTGATCTCTGGACTGTCTTCAACTTCAAGTAGTTGACTATTTACATCATTAAAACCACTGTCAGAATAAAGAACAAAATATTTTAAATCTATATGTACATAATTAATCAGATGATTCAAAGGTTTCTCCTTGCTCGTGATCATATACTTCATCTTTTTCTCCCTATATAGTTTTCTCAACTGACCAAACACAGGAATAGTGGCATAGGAGAAATCTAACTGCAATGTCCCTTTGAGTTTCACACCCCACGACCTAGATAAAAGCATGCTAAATCTAGGGGGAATGTTGACCACAACTACATCCATGAGAACATTGTTTGCTGGAAACTAATCTAAAGTCACAACCAAATCCTTAATGGGACCAATACATCTGACCCTACCAGAATCAAAGCAATAAAGATCATGATACTTGTGAGTGATGTCCAAACCCAATTTTTCCATAATTGCCTTTGGCATCAGGTTGTGAGATGCTCTTGAATCAAATATGGAGTTGTGCAAGACAAAATCATGCAATCTAAGGCTGATGTAAAATGGGGCTACATCACTATCCTCAGATTGAAATAAGCTCGAGTTGGTAATCTTCCACATTAACCATATCAGACAGGGGATCTACATTCAAAATCTTTGACACTTGACTTTTATAGCTGTTATTCTTCATTAATTTAGTCAAAGATATTGACACTTTTAACTTAGCAATCTCATTCTCTAAGCTAAAGGTTGTAGTTTTCTCTACCTCTTTGATCGGAGCATCCTTCTTTTCAGACTTTTCCTTTGCTACACTTGGCTGATTTGACTTCTCATTTGCAGAATGAATTTTACTGGAAGTAGGATCTGCTAGCTCCTTTCCTTTTCTCTGAACATTTGGAGAATCATTCTTTGGTTGTGCTGCTTCCTTCCGCTTTTGAATTGGATTGATTGGTATATCCCTACTCCTAAGTGAATATTGTCTTTGCTGTGCTATGAGTGCATTCATATCTCCCCGCTGATATTCATCTGATTCTTCTTCTAGGATAGTTTCATTTGCTAGTATAAAATCCTCATCTTTCTGTACAGCCAGGCTTTCTAAATATTCCTCATCCTCCGTGCTATAAATAGGCAAACCATCTAGTCTAGAAATGTGATTCTCTTCTCCTATTGGATTCTCAACATCATCTAACTCTGGGCCATACACATAGTTCTGCTATAATGGTGTTTTGACTTGCTACTGTGCTGATTGATCTTCTGCTCTTTGCTCTTGTTGTTTAATCCTAAATTGTGGCTACTGCTGACCACGGAAATTTTGATTTCTGATATCTGTCTCGGGCTTATCTACGATGGTTAATCTATCAAACATTTTCTCAATTTTATGAAGCAAATGATCTGAGGAAGAAGCTTCTTCCTTTATGGTCACCTTCTTCTCCGTCTTTGTCCTAGCTTTCTTAGCTAGTAGATTTGCCTCCACACTCACTGCAATTTTCTGCATATCCTCCAATGTAGCAGGGTCTCTTTCTCTCAATTGGTATGCCATGTTGAGATCAAAGCCATCGGGAAATTTTATCAAAGCCAGCCCCATCGGTAGCTTAATATCAGCTGGAATAGAATTATAGACAGTATTGAATCTTACACAGTTATCCTGGACACTTTCACCAACATTCCTCTTTATATTTTCATAGTCGGAAAGAATTTGGAGTGGATTTTTCTTTACCTCCCAACGATCTAGAAATTGTCTATGAAGAACCGCCAATGTATTCATAGTCCCGACAGGTAATGCTCTGAACCATTTTCGCACCTCGCCTCCAGAACTTTGCACAAATAATCTCATAGTCACATTCTCTTCATCTATCTCATGAAAGTCAAAGAAGTCGCTCATTCTATCAACATGTTGTTGCACTGTGATACCTTGGGTAGCATTAAACAATGGTATTTTACTTTGGTAATCAGCAGGCATAGCATCCAAGTTCGGTGTCAAAATGAGAGGTGCATATCTGGTAGCCATTGCTCAAGGTGGATTGGAAATTGGCTTGGGAGAAGCAGGAGGATTTGTAATGACAATGGCAGTCGATGCTATTGGTGTATGAGGTGTCGAAGGAGGTGAAGAAATGATAGATGTTTGAGGTGTTGAAGGGGGAGAAGAGACAACCGATCTCTAATCAGGTGTGGTGGGCTGCACATAAAGGGTGGGGATAAAAGGAGTTTTAGTAGGAATTTTAGAACTTGACAAAATAGCAGATGAACCCAAAGTAGCAGAAGCAAATTCTAAGAGCTCGGGAATATTGGTAGCCACAATTGAGTTTTGAAGTGAATTGAGGATGTAAGCATCAATTGATCTATTTGCTTTTTTAGTTTCAAGATATTGGAAAAATTATGGATTTAGAATGGTATCACCAACTGCACTTTCAGATTTAATTTCAAACAAATATAGATCAAAATCTTCATCAAATGGGAGATCTTCGAGGTATTGAAAAATGACTGGGCATGAATGAGATCTGAAAACCAGTATCGCAGAACTTTCTAGCTTGAGAATTCTTGGGATGAGATTTGGGTTTTCATATTCAGGATGAGGATCAGGATCAGGATTGGCCCTGGTGTATCATCTGGAAGCCAGTGTGTTGAATTTCTCCTAAAATTCAAATAGACATTACAATCTTTTCAGCCTACTGAATTCTAAACCTATCATCTGAAAGTCTATAGTTGTTGCAAAACTACTAGGTAATAGTTTTCAGTCCTTCCCTAGTATGGTCACCACTATGTTAGGGCCTAGATCTACCTCAGGCTGAAGGAAGGCAAGTCTAGGGTAACATCAAACCACACTTAACCTCGTAGCTAGCCCTACCAGGTCGGGAGAGGGCTCTCTCCTTGTCAATCTCAATTAAAACATTGGCAACAAGGGATTGAGATGACTAAAATGAATGTGAATTTTAGGCTAGGTATATTAGGTTAGAGGATTTTGTTTGATTTTGATGGTTGGTTGCTGGATCAAATGAAGAAGGTGGCTTTGGATCTGGGAAATCAACTCAGATTTGTAGGATGTTCTGTGGGATGAGGTAGGTAGGTGTTTTGGCACTTTGAATAGAGTGTGATGGTAAGACTAAGACCAGTGAGGAGTTGGAGAGGGCATGCAAATTTCATGAGTCCTATTCAAATAGCAGAAAACATTAAAAACTAAATGTATTCTCAAGGCAAAGAACTGAATATCAATGGATTCCACCTATCTATCTGGATTCATTTAGCTATGAAGAAAGAAATAGATGTTGGCACATATAACACATGAGAGAAACTAAATAACAATGGAAAAAACAATTCAAAGACACATTACCACAAGAATACCACAAAATGCTACAAAACCCTGGTTCATTTCCTTGCCAAACTGTAAAAGTGATTTACAATGAAGCTCAAAGCATCCACAAGAGTCCAACCTTCAAAAATGAATAACAAAGTACAAGATATAGGCATCAAACCACCTATGCTAGCCATCAGGGGTCGAATCCATGAGTCAAGGAGTTGTTTCAACAACATCTAAACTAGGAACTAAAAAATAGGTAGTAGAACAACTTGCATCTAAAACTATGGAAAGTGATTCATTCATCCTCAACCCAACTCTAACTGATGTATCTACCTCCTCAAGTCATTTTGCATCATTTTTACATCATAGTACACCATAATACATCATTAATTTACCAAAGAGAGAATAAAAAGTCAAACTGACACCAAACTAGGGGAAATTCTGAGTTTTTAGGCAAAATTAGCAAAATTCTGTCTGATGCATAGTGCCCTGAGCCTGATGCACAACGCCACTTCAAGGCTGCGTTTGGAGGCCTTCCACTTCACCAAATCAAGCCCAAGATATCTTGTTAGAAAGCTATACCTGTCTACTTTCTAAGACAACTATAATTTTTGGATTTGGAGTCCATTTTCCCCTTCAAAAATCATTTCTCCCAAGATTGGTTCCTGTGGGTCCAAAAAGTGGCAGAGAGGGCATTTTGTAGGTGTTTTTAGCCATTTAGGTGACCCAGATCTCATCCAAATATTATGAAACTTTTTGAGTTTCATTATTTTTCCATGAGGAATCCAAAAATGTAAGCCTTTTTGCAAAATTCCTAGCCAACTCAATGCGCAGAGCCGGTGGCACTGCACATCAGCTGAAAATTCCTGTGTTTTGCATTATAAAATTGAGAAATGACAAAATTTACCCAAAACTTATTCAAATTGGCAAGAGATAAGATTACTAATTGATTTTTTGAGCCAATGAAGCTTCAGCAAAAATTTTAAGTTTATCTTGTTCCTTCTTGGATTTTAAGGCTCTCTTTAACTTAGCTTTTAGGCTTTTTATCCTTGTCTTGCAAATTTTATTTCGAGCTAAGTAATGATAAGCCATATGACGCAGCATTTTCTTCTCTTTGTTAGCCTTATCAAGCATCTCCTCAAGGTGGATATTCACTCTTTCCAACCATTATTCTCGGTCAGCCTCAATTTCTTGTTCAAGAGATGTCATCTTGATTTTCCTTCTTTTTGCCACTTGCCTGTTTTCTCTAATTGTTTGCAGCTCCATAATTGCTTGTTTTTCCTCCAGTCGCTTGTTCACTTGCTCAAGAAAGTTAATGATCCATTTATCCCTCTCAAGGTCAAGTGATAAGGCTTGGATTTCAGCCTCCTTCTCTTTGATGATCATATCCTTGAGTCTTGAGCTTTGAGAGCCCAAATTAGTGTCATCTTCCTCAACTAAAACAAAATCCCTATCTTTCCCTTCAGTGGGGCCTTCATCATGCACTTGTTGCTTTCCTTTGTCTTTGTCCTGTACCTGTTCAGCTGAAGAAGAAGGCAAAGCCCCTTTCACCCCTGGTGACGATAGCATTTTCCTGTGGTCCAGTGAAGAAAATGAGACCCCTTCCACTGCTGGTGGAGATAGTACTCATTTGGCAGCTGCAAAAAGCCTCCTGGTGCCTTTTTCATAAGTTACAAACACAGGAATATGAGCCTCTTCAATTTTTCTTTCAGGCTCTTTTTGTTGCCCAGAAGGTTCACCTTCCTCTTGAGGATCTGCAAAAATTTGAGGCCCCTTGAAGCTTTCATGGGCAATGAAAGTTTCCCATGACACTCCCAACTGAGTGAGCTAATGCAAAACAACAATTTTGATGACAACAAAGTGATAAATACTGTTGAGTTGTTGTGGGTATGGTTTTCTTTTTGCAATCACAATCATCCTCTCTACGTTTTTACATATGAAAATTGGATTACTCATCATTCTGACCTTGAGGAAGTGCATAAGTAATCTGATATGGTAGGCATAAAGTCTGGAGAACCTACCCTCACATGTGAAGTATTTGATGATGAGTTTCATGAGTGGAACATACCGATCTTCCAAGAACTTGAAAGGAAACACCTTGCTCAGTTTACCATGATATTTGGCCTTGATATATGGCTCATAATGCTGTTTGTTGATATTCTGCCTTTTGTTCCACTTTTCCCCTACATCTGGCATTCTAGTAGCTTCTGTAATAATGGCTAGTGAAAGAGTGAACTTGATTCCAGCAAGATGCACTAGATTATTCTCCATGTTTATGAAAAATTGCCTTGCTAACTCATGATGGTATCTAACCCTCTCAACCATCTCACAAAACCCAAAGCAAGACTGATATCTGAAACATGTGGTAGCAAGAGTGCAAGCAAGGAGTTTAGTCATGCTAATAGGTTCCTCTCTAATAATTTTTCCACCCTTGTGAGGTCTCCTAGGTTGTAGATTTCTTTCCCTTGAGCTGTCACTAAGTGTTTCTTCTTCATAACTTGATTCGCTGCTTCTTGTCATGGTGCTTGTTTTAGGGATGTGATGTGATGATAATATGGAGGAAAATGGTAATGGGGGAGGACAAGGGAGATGAGCATGAAGAGATTTTAAAATTTATAATGGAGTTGGGGAATGAAGGGAGAGGTTTTGGGAAATTAGGGTTTGATGAAGGGGATGAGTTTTCTTAGGCGAGTGGGATATGGAAAATGAATTAATGGATTAATTTAGGGCAATGAAATATTGAAAAGGGGAAAATGAGGTTGGTTTTGGTTATGGAGTGAAAGTTTTTCAATGGTAGGACAATATATGAAGACAAGCTAGGGTTTGATTTTAATGATGCAAAACATATGAAGAAAACATGTAGAAGACCAAATTCAGCTCGAGATCAACGAGAACTTACTTGTAGGAGAGAAATGCAGCATTTGAGGGAGTTTTGAGCAATTTGGAATAGTTTTGGCACTTTCTTGACTGATGCACAGTGCACTAGGACCAATGTGCAGCACCCTTGTAATTTTACACTGGCTGAAACCCGCTGATGCGCAACTCTAGTCTGATGCACATCGCACTGCCTATGATGCGCAGCGCTAGGCAAATTTGCTAGAAAAACAGGGTTTTCACCTTCCTTTGCTCAATTTGCCTCCAAATCACGATTTTAGCTCTTCAAGGATGTATTGCACAATGAAATAGATGATTAGCATGTTTTCACTTTATATATGGATGCCTTTTGATTTTTCCTTATTTCAAAGCCACTTTTATAATGTCATAATCACTTTTTCCCAAAAACTCTGTTTTTCATTTGAAGTGTGACTTTTCTTGATCAATTGATGAACTGATGCATTGATGCTTTTGTTTTTTTTGCAGTGGTTGGAGTTGGCAAGGTGACTAAGGGCAGCAGCTGGAACTTATTACATATACAAAACACTTTAAATTACATAAAATTTGTACATAGAAAAAAAAAAACTGTATTTTCACCTCAAAACAAAGTTTTGAGGTAAAAACCATTTATTGAGCATATCATCAGTGAATTTATGATTCTATGAACTTATAAAACCTCCTCATGTGCCTGTTGTCCTTTTATTGAGTTTTGGATGACCATGGTAGCAAACCTTAAACCTAGTGAGACAAAAACCCTAAAACTTACTTTTGTAAATGAAATGAAACAAAATAATAGTAAATGACCTAAAACATGTGAAAACAGGCCAGCTAGTAAATGACATGAGGGGAATTGACAATGAACCACTACCATCAATTGACCCATGACCTAATGGAATGCAGCTGATCGGATGGGACACCTAATATGCATGCAAAAAGAGAAATTTTATCACTGATGGAGGGATGAAGATACAAACACTAACACTTGTAGTGTGTTAATTCCTTTGGAATTTGATGCATGAGCAATAGCAACAAAGTTGAGGGTAAGCCCACAAAACCAAGAGGGGTTGAGAGTCTAGAAAACTCAAAGCATGGTTGAAAACTGAGAGCATCACTGAAAGTAATTCAAAAAAAACCTAAAGAATGTATTATAACGACATCCATTTTGCAACATGTATGATTTATTTATTAAAACACATAATTTTTTTTTGGAGATAACCGTTAATTTTGTAAACTTTCGAGTGAGTTTAACTCTAGTATAGATTTAGTAGCATAGTATAGTATTTGATCAAATGAATGATGAAGGAACTATGTCGAGCTCCCTCGAGACTTCAAAGTTTAACGGGGGAGAGGGGCTTTGAAATAACGTTGGAGCACAAAATAAGCTATGTTACCCCTACCCCCTTCAATACTGCACATATGAAATTACTGGTGGACATCATAGTTAGTAAGTTGTCACTTCAATTGATGGTGTGCAGGTGGTGCCTGCTGGAAAATAATTATCGTACAATCAACATATAGTTGGCCTATAGTCAACATACATGTGATTTACAAGTGGCATCCAAATGGCACAAAACTACTAGGCCATGTGTTAGAAGTTTAAGGATGACATAATCTCATGAATGAGTGAGAACTTGTTATTGTTTTCAAATAATAAATATTTCATCCAATAAATTCTTGCCACATGTAGAAATGGTTGGGAGGAAGTTAAAAATAAATAAATGGGTTTTTATCTCTTTACCTTTGACGAAATAAGCTTTGTTCACTAGACAAATTATCGATGGTGCAAAATTTACTTAGGAAACTACGATTATTAATCAGGTAATTTTCAAGTTCACCTCTTTGGTTAAATAGTCAAGATGGAGGATGGAGATTAACGTTATGAAGCCTAAAACTACACATTGTTCCTACCCTATGAACATTGAGGATTTCCCATTAATAGACTAGGAAGAAGATTCACATGAAATCTGATGTGAATCCGATCTTTATGAACTCATAGAGTGGGATTTTCAATTGTTTAAGGATTAGCAGGACATTGCTTTAATATGGGATTCTTACTTAGCATAGTTCATCTTTCCCCAAATACATGCTTATCTAGAATTCATTTCTTGGTATGATAAAAACCATCCTCTCAATAAGAAAGCAATTATGTCAAAGAATAATTGAGTTGATATATGTTGTATTAATTCTACATCTATCCAATAAATTCCTAAAAATAGGTTTATCAAATCAAACCCAATCTATCAATAAATATTTTCTAAGTCAATCCTACTATGAGTTAAATTTTGAATAAAAATCCCTTGTCGTGGGGTCTTTTTTACATCTAAATTCTTAGTTACCATAAAGTGTTTTCCCTTATCTTTCTAGTATGTTCCCTGCAATTTCAAGAAAAAATGTGCCAACGATTTGTTGTTTTTTAGGCTATGATGATGGTTAGATTGTATCTCACCCTACCTTAGGGTTCTTAGCCTATTTGTGAGTGACCAAAAAATCATTCCTTAGGTTTCATTTCAATGAGTATTTAGCCAATGTTATCAATGTCCAATTAACTCATTATGGTATCACTAAGTCTTATAGGTATCAACCAATCCATGCATATCTTCTTTTGTATTTCACGTGAAAAAAATTTAAGTTCTTAATTTGTATATTGAAGATCATATTGGCAATGACATCTCTATAATTCATTCAATATCAATGGCTAGAAAGCGTTCTGAAGATTATGGATTTGCAGACCTTGGTATTTAGTTCTTTTGAGTTGCATATGGTTTATTATTTAATGAGCTCCCTCTAAGAATGTTTTAAGGAGTTAAAAATATTCTACAACTCATCCCATATGCCAGTGTAGGTTACTTACATATATTTAAAGACTTTACATAGATCATAATTTATGGTAGTGAATTACCTCCTTACAAACTTCTGCTTTTCTTTCCTATGAGGATTTTTTCATTTGAATTTATTAGACAAATCATTGATTCAAATCACATTGATTTTTTGTCTAAAAGTTCCCATCCTTCTTCAACTTGAAGAAGGAGGTTGGACCTTTCTTAGTTAACACAAGGAAAACATTGCAAGCTTGATGAAATGTTAAAACTAGTGAAATTTCCTCAAGAAGTCTAGAGGTATGATACTCACAAGATCATATCAAAAAGAAGAATAAAGTAGGGATCAACCCCATATAATGTTTCGAAACCAAAAATAAAGTAGTTTACAAATAGAGATGTTTGGGAGAAAGATCTAGTTTGGACTAAACCAAACATACAGGAAATAGATCATAGTTCACAACTAGTGACTTTGGAAACACCACAACCAAAAGTGAAGGATCTCAAGAAATAATTTGAGGAGATACGATAGTCTTTTGTAGTCTTAGGTATTGAATATGAAGGGAAAATATCATAGAAGAGACAAAGAGTTGAGGAGGAGGAGGATTTAGTTACTAAAAGAACATAGGATGTTAATTCAATCGAGCCTACATTCGAGTGGGAGATCCTACCAACAAAAATGATGATTCAAGAACCATCATCATCTTGTGCATTCCATTCAAGAGGCAAGAATATCCTATTTACTCTTAGTTTATGGAAATAAAAAGAAGAATCTAGAGATGAAACAAGATTCATAAATAGAATTATGGAAGCAAGGTTTAAGTTCATCAAATACAAGGTTGCTTTCTACCTTGGATTATGAAAAATGATAGTCTAATATATTTGTTGTGGAACCAAAGGCCCAAATTGTCAAAATTAGAGAAGATTACAAGGCAACATTGTTTTGAAGAAAATTCATCTAGTGGATCACATTGATTTGCATACACAGACTACATAATTTTTTTTAAATTTCTAACAGATATTACTTTAAATATCTCCAAGTTGGAATCAACACTCAAAAAGGTTCCAAGTCAGTTAAATCAAGAAAATATTGCAATCAAATCTAAAGAAATGAAGATTGAATATTTGGAGCAGCTTATAATTAGATAGGAATAAATTTGCTAGGTCCCTATAATACTAGTGTAGCCGAGTTATTGTTAGTGTTAGTGTAGCCCCCTTATTATTATTGTTGTGCCCATGGAGCCCCCATAGTTTTATTATTTTTCCCCATAGAAGCCCACTATTTTTATTGTTGTTCCTTTACATAATTATTGTTATGTAGGTCCTGATTATATTGTGACCCTTTAGACTCCTGTATATACTAAGGAGGTTTTGTCATTTGAATCATCTAAGAATTGTTTGTGTGATGTAAAGAAGTTTTCCCCCTCAAAGATACTAATTTTCAAGTCATTGATACATCTTTTCTTCTATTTTGTGATCTTGTTACATAACATTTGGTATGAGAGCTTTGGATTCTAGGGTTTCGCTACTTCAAATAGGCCATCTAGGAATTTCAGCTATAATTTTTATGATATGATTGTTCAAAATCTGAAATTGTAACCACATGGAGACGTAATCTTAGTGAACCTTGTGTAAAAATTTTAAATCTTGGTTCGCTATATTTTTTGAGATATGGTTCGAAGAAGTTAGGGTTTTGGCATGCCAAAGAATTCTGTCTCAAATAAGTGACCTAGGGAGAATCATCATAACTTTATCTACGAGCATCAGATTTGAATTTTGTAAAAATTATCTAAAATCAACTAGACTTTTAGTTTATGTCATATCATTTTTAGGGCCAAATATTGAAAAAATGACACATGGTATTCCATACAATTTTGCTCTACGAAACGAGTCTATAATGAGGTCACCATGGGAGATTGGGCATAACTTTATCGTGAGGAATCCAATATTGGTTTCACTTGTGGCATTGGAAAGAATACTAAGAGGGTTACCATAAGATGAAATTTCATACCTTGGAGAGATGAAATATAAAGATATAACAATTTGAATTGAGCTCATAAAAGAAAGAAAAAGATTTATTTTTTTAAATTGCGTAACTTTTGTTTCAAAAATTAGTATGAAATGATTTAAAGGGAATATTGAACTGTATATATCAATATTTAGTTCTAAAATTCTTCCCAAAAAAAATAATCCTACAGCTATTAAACCCTTAGAAATCTCTACTACGATGCATGAAGAGGAAGAATTGCAACATGATATATCAAAATTACGGGACCGAGTGTTACAAATTTCACTCTCACAAAGAGCAACCAAAGATGAACTAAAATCATGGGGGCTTCATTGACAAAGAAATACCATATCACATGCATTCATATTGGGGCATACAAAATGAGAAAAAAATGAAATAATATATTGATCATATAATAGGGGGTAAAAGGTTTTTCTATGTTGTATAACAATATGGGTATTATAAGGAATTGTTTATACAATACGTTGGCCATGCGCAAGCAAAAAACAAGTGGGATGGATAAATAAAGGTTCAGGAGTATTGTGGGACTATTGAGAGTAGGAGGGAAGAGGAAAAAACTATGGTAATATTAGGTCCATAGTAGCCTAATATTCAAACATATGGCCCTTATGTTGACATGCAATTAATGGTAATGTTAAATTCTTAAAGTAAAAGTAATATTCTCCTTTATCTTTCATTTTCATCCTTTTACTTAAATTTTTAACATTACCATGGAATGACTCGGGATGTTTGAGAGTGGGTCTGACCTCATTAGATTTCATATGAAGAAAGTAGAATTTTAGATCTCATTCAAAATCTAGCAGACTTATTAGTTATTTAGGATTTCAGGATTAGGGGGATTCCAATGTTTCCATTGGAATTTGTCATGTACTAGGGTATGGAAATCCTATTTAATCAAGAGAACCAAGCCCTCTATGTACCTTGATGTTAGTGACATTGGTTGTCAAACTCCTCTATCGTGACCCTACTAAAAAAATATCTATCACTCAAACAAAATCTTGACTTGACGTGCTACATTTTTTCTATATTATGTTAATTATTAGATGGTGATATAAATGACAAAGATCCCAAGATAGGAAAATATTTTTATGATATGTAGGTATTTGTTGTAGCATGATTTGTTTGGATGCTAGAAGCCATCCCAAACCTATTTGTTGATGCATTTTTAGTAAAGAGGTGGATTGCACTTGATGTTATTTTGGTTATGTTCACCCTTACATGCTATATAGATGGGAAATTGTAATTTGTGGACCTATGGTTAGTGAAGGATATAACTACTAGATGAATGATTTTATATGGTTTAATCCATGTTTTTATGCTTTTTATTACAAATTCATCATTCTACAAGATTTTGTTGACATATATGCATACAAATATATAAAAATATATATTATATATAATTCACTCCCAAAATTTGCCTGAAAATGTCACTTGCTTTTGCTTCCACTCCCACTTGTTGCTTCTACTCTTACTTGTCGATTCTGCTCCCGCTCCCAAGTAGCCTTACTCCATAACAAAGGTGCATCACATTAATAATACCTGTATGATATATGTCTAATGTGTGTGTTACTATTTTTTACCTCTTGCAAAGCTAGTGATCCTCCCAATCATGGGGCAATAGAGAAGACAATAGATATGGCACTTTCACCCTTTCCTTACATTAGTGATGAACAAGTTGAATGCAAGTGAAGGAGACAGTGATACTGACTACTGATTGGTAGAGGGAACATGCATGTCATAGGAGATAGTGAAATAGACTATTGTTTGGAAGAGGGTGCATGCATGCTAAGGCCATGAATGTTACACCTACAATTAATTATAGTTTAGAGGTTGTTACAAATTTAGCAATTTCCATTTTGGATAGAGTTTTTCTGTTATTAGAGATTTTCTTTTGTTATTTTTATCTATTCTTATTAAAAGGGTGCAAATCCTTACTTAATTAGAATACTTATGCATGATAAATTGCCATATTAGGTAGAGGACACAAATCTCAAGGAAGCGATGCATGCTTGTATGCTCGAGTTCATCTCTTGATAGAGACACACTTAGTGGAAATCTTACCATGAAACTATGATGCACTAGGTGATCCAGTTAGGGCTATGATTTGACAAATTCCAACGAGATAGGATTTTGCATGTGTCCATATTCATTGTACTTTCTCTTTTTCTTCCTATTACATAAGCAAGATGAAAGGTGCGCCATTGTGTTAGTTATCGGGGGTTTGTTTTAAATTGTTGTAGTGTATCTTTTTCAGTGTTTAATAGAAGAAAATAAATTAAGAGTTCAAATATATGTATCTTCCATTCAAATTTTCCACATTATGTATTTGTAAATCAACCAACTTATGTATCCCTCTTTTTTATTGAAACTTTCAAGTTTGTAGCTACCTAGTATTTAGGTTATTCTATCTAGGTGCAGAATATGCTTACCATTGTTAATAAAAATAAAGGAATATAAATATAAAGCAATATAAAAAAAAATATTATTGTAAAAAATGGATACCTACAATATAGAGTGAAAGTAGGGTATTTTTAAATTGGGAAGGTGTATTGGGTTCATATTGGTAAGGGGTTAAATAAAGTGATTTTTAGAGGATTTTTCCAATATGTAGTCAAATTAATGGTATTGTTTAGTATGGCACGAATGCATGTGCTATGTTATAAGAAGTTCATTGAATGAAGCTACTGTGATGAAAAGGGGACACATATGGTTTAAAATCATAAATAAAAGGCGACATGGATGGTATAAAAAGTGACATGAATGGTTTAAAAGAAAACATGGAAGGTTTGAAGGAAGGTTTGGTAAATTTTCTAGAAGAAATGATTCCTAGTGGTGATAAGGACCTATTTCATGAAAATTGTGAAAAAATGGAATGCAAATCATGATTTTAGAGACTCCAACTTTGGGATGAAGACCAAACATATTCCAAAGATTTATATGTGGAAGCTTGATGGAAAGGACCTGGTAACATGGATATCGCAGATAGAGCAATTGTTTAATCTACAATATGATGTGCCACACACACAAAAAGTACTCATTGCACCTTTATATTTAGAACAAAATCCGTTTGTGGGTATCGATGAATTTGTTCTCATAAATCAATTGACATTTGGACAAGTTTTACGAAAGAATTGGCAGCACATTATGAGGATACAAACAACAATACATTCTTTAGCCAATTGATAAATCTAAAAAAAAAGGGTTCAATGGGAGAGCATAATGAGGACTTCCAAAGATTGAATATCAAGGTAAATGATATTCCGTAGGAGCATAAGGTTGATGTATTCATAGGTGTTGTAACTTTTTCTTGTTCAAGGAAAGTTACAAAAAATTTCAAACAAAATTTAAAAATAAAAAAAAATAAAAATAAATCAATGAATATATACAATGATTAATGTTAATTATTAATTAAATAATAAAACATAATTGATCAAGGTAGATTAATTAAATTAACAAATATAGATATATATCTATATCTATCTATATATAGATCGCCTCCTCTGCGGCTCCAGATCGCCGGCTCTGCGGCTCCAGGACTATCAAATTTTCCAGATCGCTCTGCGGCTCCAGATCGCCTCCTCTTCTGGCTTCTGCGGCTCCAGATCGGGTTCTGAAGCTCCAGATCGCTTCTTCTTCTGCGGCTCCAGATCGCCTCTTGTGCGATCGCCCCCAGATCTTCTGTGGAAGGCTAAGGGTGTCTGATACCACTCGAAAGAAACAGTACAAAAAAACAAATCGGTAAACTGCTGTAGCTGCCGAGTTACATTCGCAAATAAAGCCAAGAGTGGGATGTCCCAACTCTGTTGAGCACCTATGTTACGTAGATTAGTTTTGCCTCTTCGGTATTGATGAGAACAGCCAGACGATGTTGACCCTTCGAACTTCGGTGCTTTAAGGCGGCGACGGCAGAGGCGGTGAAGACTAAGGCGATGTGGTGTCTGTGGTGAGATAATTACGTATCCAACGCATGATCTATCATTTGCGGAGAGATCAAATTCTTCCATGCACAAATTTTTGGTAAAATTATGCACTGCAAAATTTTTTTGTAACCTCGATGATCTTCATCGCCTCTTCTTCTGCGGCTCGATGATCTTCTTCTGCGGCTCGATGATTAATCCATAATCAACCGCGGCTGCATAATTTCACTCGGAATTGGTGTTCTGTGGTCGTTTCTCCCGTGGGAAGGGTTTTTGCAAAGGGTTTTTGCAGAAATACTCATCATTATACCTGGCATAATCGTATTACTATTATCCGGTTCGAAGGGTTTCTGCGGAGGGTGTATAGATCTGGTGCAGATTTGCGTAAAATATGGCTCCGAGCTTTGCAAAAATAACTGGTGGCTCATCCGCCCCTGGAGGGCAATCTCCTGCCCATATCGTGAGTGAAGCCCCAGCTCCCACTATCCAAGTGGTCCAGGACTCACTCGATGAAGCTTTGAAGTTCTCTGAAAGTGCCCTAATTTGCCAGTTCAATGGTTTTTGGCCGCGGCTGATAGCACTTCACAATTGGATCTCGGAGGTATGGAAGCCTATCATTTCTGATGAAATTAATATCTACCCCTGTGCTATAGGTTTCTTTATAGTAGATTTTGAAAATCCTGAAAGCAGACAACGTATTTTAGATTCTGGCCCTTGGTTTTGGGAAAAATCAGGCCTATTCATGAAGCCATGGAACCCATCATTCGATCCCTCTATGGCAGTGATAACCTCAGCACCAGTTTGGGTGAGATTGCCAAGCCTACCCTTGCATCTCTGGAATCTCTCCTCGCTAAAAGCCATCGGAAATGCAATTGGGAAATTTTACTGCAGGTGTCCAGAAACAGAGGAATATGCCAGAACCACCTACGCACGCATCTGTGTGGAAATGGATTTCAACACCGGATTCCCAGCTGAAATAGACCTAACAAGTAAAGACTATGTGTGGAACCAGAAGCTTGATTATGAAAGTGTCCTCTTCAGATGTCGATTGTGCTTTGAGACGGGGCATCTAGCCAAAAATTGCCCAAAAGCCTCTGAGAAAAATTTTGCTAGAAAAAACCACCACAGATCTACATGGTGGGAAGGAGCACTAAAAGAACACTACACTGTCATCAAAGAAGAATATTCTAGAGAAAACTCTGAGTCACAAGAAATCAAGGAAGAAGGAAACAACTCTCAAAGCAAGCAAGGAGAAAGCCCGCCCCAACAAATCAACAGTTATGAGGATTTGAACACCACAGAAAATAAATCTTCATTTAACAGCAAAGCAGATCTCCTAAACCAAACTTCTCCGACTATAGATCGCGAAGCTAAGACACCAATGTCCCAAGAACCAGAAGAGATGAAGGAGATGCAAGACAAAGAAAGTTGGAAGACCGTAGAGAAAAGAAAGAAAGCTACAACACCAATATCGCCAAGAAAGACGAGGAGCCAGACAAATAAAAATTAAGAAAATTGTAGGTCCGATAGACCAATTTGGTCTCAGTGGACGTTATCCACCACCATCATCATCATCATCATCAATATGTGTTTTTTACTATTTCATTTATTTTGAAAGCTATTTTCATTTTTTTACAAAAAGAAAAAAATCTATCTTTGTATTAAAATATAAGGATAGTACATAATTTAGATTTCATTCATTATATTATCTTTTCTTACTTCTCTTATCATTCCTATGCCCATACATTTTTATTTTCCTATTCTACCAAAAGTATCTTTATTAACATGAAACTTTAGCTTATACCCATTATATTTTCATAAATGAAGACTTTCATTATCTAAAGATACAAAACTTCCATCAAAATCATGTTAGTGGTAAAATATCTCCTGAGAGCTGTTGATGTTGCCTACATTGACCATGATACCCTGCTTGAAGACTAAGAATTATTTTTTACCTGTTTCCTTTGAAAACCTCTTTCCGATAGGAGGTATGTTGTCCAATTATATTCTTTGTATATATGTTGGAAATGTATATGATTACAAGTCCTTACCAGGTTCTGAATCCTCATCATCTAATTTACAATATGGAGGGATTGAAATTAGTATGATTGTTTACCGTGTCAGTGATTCCTTTTTCATCTCCATATAATTTAATTTTGTCTAAACTTAGCCATTTTTCTACAACAAGGAATCCCCATAATGTTGTAATCTAAGGTTTGTTGTTTGATCCCATTCTGCCCTCCCACTAGAAGTGGAAGAAATTACCAGACTTAGTAACTATGACTGCACCACATTCGCATTTCGATCTATTGGTGACTCTGTAAAAAAACCCAACCATATATTCTTTCCAAATATCAATTAATTGCATTTCCTATTTCTATTAGACTTGATCACCGACCCGATCTCGTAGAAAAAAACAACTGTCTTGATAACAACTTCTCTAAGAATCGTAGTTTTCTAATAAAAATCCTAGCGTTCTTACTTTTTCCTATAATACATATGATATAAAATGGGAGGGACTTGTACTTCCTATGTGAAGTGAACCATGAAAAAGGACATTTGAACAAGGGTTGACTAGTGCCAACAAAAATAAGCTTCATTTCCTCCATAACCCCATCCCAAATCAACCTCTCATATGATCATTTGATTAAAAAATGATCTATTATCCCCCCCCCCCCCCAATGCATAGAGGGCATATTCCAGGACCAATGAACCCACAGTTTTGTAAGTTGTTCCATGTTAATATACGATCGTTTGTTTCCAACCAGCAAAAACATTGCTCCTCCTGGGCCTTCGCAACTTCAAGTAGATGTCTTGGATGATCATCTTGTTCTTTTTCAACCCCCCCCCCTGTCTCCCTCCATATCATATGGTCTTTCTTATCACCAAGAATGATGCTAGAAGATCAAAGTTGCGCTACGTATGACCCCTATTCCTCATGATATGTATATGGTATGCCAAGATCTTCGAACCTTCTCCAACTCTACTGATCAATGTTTTGAGTCCCCGACGGATATATCTGTTGTAAGTGGATAATGTCCTTTCTGTGAAGGATTTGCAACAACTGAAAGGATGATGCATGATTTCCATCCTTCCCCATGATGGAATCCAATACAATTTTGGTCTTAGATCCATCTCCAACTGACGAACAGGAAAACACCAACATCCAGTGTAGAGTGTGTTGAAAAGTGTAACTAGGTTCGGTCTTCATAATGACATGTGTAAATATGATTTTATGTAATTGATGTAAAGAAGAAAACAAAAATATTTTTGTATTGCTTGAATCATGTGTTTCATGAACAAGGAATTTTATTTTATTTAAGGTTCCCATTGTGAGGCTTTACGTTTGTCATCAAGTCATAATAGTCTATTGAGTCAATGTTATGTAAAGAAGACCCTTATTAGGCATGATAAAACAATATGTGAGTCATTGAAAGAGTCAAAGAGACCCTTGAAGATCAGGCTCAAACATATCCTTTAAGTTGGCCGTAAATGAAATTATGAAGCTTCACCAAAGGACATGTCAGATCACACACAACTCAAGTCGGATAATGTACATGGGAAACAACTATAAATAGGGCATCTCGACTTCATTTCAAGGTTATAATTTCAGTCAAGGAGAAGTCTGCAATAAGGAGTGTGAGAATCACTAGGAAAAAGCCTCATAACCAACGAAGGAAAGGAAAGGAAGAGTGATGTACTTAGCTTTGTTTTAGGGTCTATTTTGGGTTGAATCACTCCAAAAGTGTGAAGTATAGACAATATTTAATGCAGAAGAAGTTGAATTATTGCAGTCCCTTTTAAAGATCAAGTCAAGGAGAAAGCTAAGGGGTGTCTTAAGCCTAGTTGCAAGGAGGTAGCCTCCACCTAAAGCAAAGGAAGTCAAGGTACAAGAGAAGGTCATCTACATGTAATAGGGTTTTTGAATTAGGGCGGGGAAGTTAAAAGTTTGAAGCAGAGAAAAGGTAGTAGAGGCAGAAAGAAGAAACATGTAGTTGACTATCATTGACTCTATTAAGAAATAGAGGTCAAAGTAAGAACCTTGGTGTCCTGGTCTTGGAGAGGTTAAATAGGTCAAGGGTCTTGGTATTGGTATTCATAAATTGTAGTCTCTATAGGAAGAAGAATTCGTTTGGGTTTTCCTCTCAAGTGGGAGAGGATTTGGCCCTAGTTGATTACATATATTCTTTACCTCTTGTCTCTTTATTGTTTATGCTTTGGTAGTTGTTTTATGAAGAACTCTATAATAATATAACTAAGGAGAAGATCATAATTTAAAGGAGTAGAAAAAATTCACAAGAAGTTATCATTACAAGAGAAATCACCTAATTGCTATACCCTAGATTTCTCAATAGATTGTGCATCATACTTCTCCATATGTGTGATATAACAAATTTCTTCTTGGCACTGTGACTACTCCATGAAGAGAAAGTTTGACAAAACATATATTTTTCCTTAATTATATGAGACCACACACCATTTCCCGACATTTCCCTCCACATGTTTTTTATAATCAAAACCTTATTAAAATATGATGTATCTATGAAACCCCAACCTCCTTTGTCCACTGGCCTTGCAAGTGCTAACCATCAATATGAATTTTTTCATGTAACTGTGTTCCAGCCCATACGAAGTGGCTCAAGTTAGCTTCTATCTCATGGATGATCTCCCTTGGCATTAAATAAATATGCATCCAATATATTGAAATTTTTTGTAGCATCGATTTCATCATTACCATCCTTCCTCTCATCGTCAACCATTTTTATTTCCAACTATCCATTTTTTGTGAAATCTTTGAATTAACCATGCCCAATCCTAGTTATAGTATCCTTTCAGTTTGATCTTAAACCCAAGGTAGGTGAAACGATCATCCACAATTGATGATGCTACCCCAAACAAATCACATGTATCCTTTGTTACATTCTCATCATAATCATCATGTAACAAGATTGATTTTCCTTCATTCATACACAAACTAGATGCAACTCCAAATGATTTAATGATGTCTCTAATGGTTCTCCACTCTCCCACTATGGATTCCCCACCGAGTAACATATCATATATGAACATTAAATGAGAGATGGAAATATTTATGGTTACTATGATCCCTTTAATAATTCCATTTTCCTTTGACATCCTCATTTTTCTACTGAAACAATCAATAACTAAGAGAAAGAGAAATGGATACATGGAAGAACCCTACCTAATTCCTTTATATGTATTGAAAAACTGTGAAGCCAAGCCATTAATATTGATAACAAAATTTGTACTTTTTCAACATGCCAAAATTCATTTAATGTTAAGTAGAACATACAAGATTTTAACAAGACTAATAAGAGGAATCCCCAGTCAATGTAATCATATGCCTTGCTCAAGTCTACCTTCAGAAGGAAAGCTCTTTGTTTCCATGATTTAATAGAGTGCATAATCTCCTGGGAAATACCAATTACATCTTGTATTTTTCTACCAACTCTTCATCTATAATATGCTTCGACAATACCACCTTCAACCTACTCACAATCAATTTTGATGTCATTTTGTACACCGAGTTGCAGAGATATAGGACAATACTATGCAAAGGTTCTTGGTTCCACCCTTTTTGGGATTAATGCTATGAAAGTTGCATTTATGGACCCCTAGATGAAACCATGAATCCTAGATTCTCCAGCTACTGTGAACAAATCTGGGATCATCAAATCAATGAAATGAATAAAAGGTTCAACACCCTACACATCTAGGCTGATACTCTTTTCCTTTCCACATTCCTTCAATATCTTTGTGAACTCCTCCTTCTAATTGGTTGTCCCAATCTGTCATTATCCTCTAATGTGAACATGTTTGGAGCTTCTTTGATGAAATTCATTTGCAACCAGAAAGATGTCTCTTGTATCGAAAATCGGCCTTTGAAATGTGTGAGCACCACCTGTTCAATACATCTCTATGAACTGAATATGTATCTGGCATCATCTCTTATCCTCCTTATGGAATTGATCTATTTCCTGGCATTGAAACGTGCGTGGAAATATATGGTATTTTTATCTTCAACTTTTATCCACGTCGCCCTTCTCTTCATGTGGATGTCTTTTCCCATGAACATAGAATGTCCCTTCTCTTACACTCCATTTCAATGATATTGTGTTGGTATTCCTCTGAGAAGAATAATGGATCCTGAGGATCATTGAAATAACATAAGCAAATGTTAATCTCCCTAAGAGCTTTTGTTTCACCCTCGTTCACCCCTCTAATCCATTCTTGAGAGAATCTTTTCATCTCTATAAACTTTCAGCATATGGATGTCATGTGATTCTATGGAGGAGGAAGAAATGATTGAGACCAAACATTTCAGACCAGATTCCGAAATTCATCCACTTTAAGCCATTTCGTGTTGAATTTAAAGGCTTATGATCTCTTATATTCCCCTTCGTCCCATGTCAACATTATTGACAAGTGATCAGAAATAAATGTTTGAATAATATAAGATATTATATCTATTAGATGATTAACCATAGTCTAATTAACCATAAATTTGTCCATTCTTTTTTATGTACCCTCCTCATTAGTTTTCCCATTCCTCTGATTGGGACCAAGAGGATATGGATTCACATCCAAAAGGGAAAATTCCTCCATAAAACCTTTGAAATATGTAGCCATGTTATCAATTCTAGACTTCTGTCCCCAAATATTTTCCCTCCCCATCGAAAAATTAAGATCCCCCGCAATGATCAAGGAACTTAATCGAAGGATTCTAGATTACAGAACCAGGTCCCAAAATAGTTTATGCCCCAGACATGGAGCATATGAATTGACAATTCAAACCCATTGCCAATTTCCCATCATGTGTCCGATCATGATAATCCCCACACATGACATAAATGCCTACATCTCAATAATTTTTGGATCCCACTTAACTCTAAGACCACCGGATAATCCAATAGCATCAGTTGTGACTACATGTCATGTAGGGCACACAGAAAATACCTTTGAGGGAGATTAATTTTGGGGATCACTACCAAACCCCAGACGTTAATGGAAATAATAATCATGGAGGCATCACATGCATGGTTACATCCCCACTAAGGACCCAGACTCCATCAAAATCATAAATAGAGACATTCCCAACAGTAAAATCAAAATCATCATCACACAATTTTTTGGAAGATCCAGACTCATTGGCCTAACCTAATTCGATCTTCTTACTAGCTAAAACCCTTTTATATTTAAGGGGTTTACTCTTCCTATGTGTGACATTTTTAGATGATTGACCTCAAGAATCCAGAGGATTGTGGAAAAGGGATATTTTAATAGAAAGGGGAGTCATATTCTCAGATGAGGACAAAAGAGCCTCTGATTCCTTGTCA
Source organism: Pinus taeda (assembly GCA_000404065.3). NCBI lineage: Eukaryota > Viridiplantae > Streptophyta > Pinopsida > Pinales > Pinaceae > Pinus > Pinus taeda. Next base: position 5,633 of record APFE030174379.1, on the reverse strand, counting down.
GGGGAAAATGATCCAAGGGACGAGACCATATCCAAAGGTTAGAATGACAACCCAACTACGAAGGATAACTTATTGGAAAGAGGGGAGGACTCAACTACATGGTAAGTTTGAGCGACAGGAGCCTCATGCAGAAGTCATTCATGCAGTCCATAAAGGGATGGGGATAATGTGACAGATCATTAGAGGATATGGGATTGACCATTAGCAAATGCAAAAATGGCATCACCACTTCAAGGGACGACTTGCCATAGGGGCTTCACTTTATTAATTATCATGTACATTCATAAAGGGAGTTTTAAAATTGTGAAAAATAGAGCCAACATGTTATAGATATTGGGGGTGGAGATTTTAGGTAGAGGTTTATAGGCTTTGGAGGTATTAAAATAAGTATTTGGTAAAAGTAAGGTATAGCCACTAAAATAGGCATGAAGTAGTATTGACTATTTAGTAATAAAAGAAAATGGTAATCTAAATCCTGAACACACTGATGGTTGTTTATCTCACCACTTGAAGGGATGTTATGAGTTTAAATAGCCACATGAGGGAGAATATTATATGCTACTAGTACATTTTTATAGCGTTTCAAATCATATGTGAATGTAGAGGAGTTTGCACAATTTTTCTACGAGGGTCAAGGGTTTCTAGGCTTTGATAGTTTATAAAAATGGTGGCATGAGAAGGCATTTTCCAATGCAATGTGTTTAGAGGAGGTGGATTCAGTCATAGGTTTTGGCATGGTGAAGATGCCAAAGGTTGCAAGGTGCATTCTGGAGGCTATGAGGAAAATGACAATTGTTCTTTGCTGAGGAACAATAGGTTAGACTCCTCTTCTTTTGTGGGCACTATACACAAAAATGGGGCACTAGAAAATGCATTTCTGCCTTTTGGCACTATGTCGATGAAATTTTCTCCTCAATCGGTTTTTGTGTTGGTTAGCTGGTTCTGGGGCACAATTTGATAGAGACAATCATGGAAGAGGTTCATTGGTGTGAATGATGTCGTGATGCCATGGGCCCTGTGGTCCTTTTTCTTTGCTTATCTACTAGTGTGGGTTGTTGGCTTGCATTTGGGTGGGGATGGTTGGGGCTTCAGATCATTTTGGTTCCTATCAAATATGCTCTGACTTATTCTATGGAAACTCTATTGTTGACCTTCTGCCATTTTCTTCATGTTTATTTTCAATACCTTGATCCTCCTCAAGTGGACCACTTCCTTTTGTCTTTTGAATGAATAAAGTGGGTCCATATTTCCACTTTCCACTTCTACTTCATGAAATCATTTTAAAGCATGAATTTAATATTCATATGAGGGTTTAATTATGTCAACAACCACATGGTATCTCCTCATGCAAAATTTCTTCCACATATGAAGAAAATGTCTCAAACAATATGTACATTGAGAAATGTAGTGCAAGGAAGAACTTGTACATGTTTTAGAAAAGCATAAATAAGACAAGATAGAGAGGTATTGCCCACATTGAAAAAAATGGGAGAAATAAATGCACAATAAGGATGAACTTACAAGTTTTGAATAGGAAGAAAGGAAATTGTTTAAAGAATCAATACAATCATATGGATATGTATGGCCATATGGAGCAATACAACAGTTGTACACTTTCTTCCCTTTTTTTGTGTATATCATATACCTCATTTTGAGATGATTATGATGACCATGCAGTGGTTATTTTATTATCTTGTGGAGCTTTTCTTGAGGTAAGCAAAGTCGATTTTGAGAAGAAATTACTATTGTTGAATTTAGGCTTCTGTGATCCTTATCAAGTTTATTGAGAAGAGTTTTCAGTGAAAATCACATCATAATTAATTTGTCGATGCATTTCGAACCAATGAGTGTGGTTCATCATGAGTACAATTTGAAGAACCATATCAAGGTTTCATGTTAAATAGAGAGAGCAAATCATTCAACGGCTATATTTGACTAGGAAACAATTATATTTGACTAGGTAACTAGACAGGACCAATGACTATATTTGACTAAGTAACGACTATATTCGACTGGGCAACTAGACTCGACCAAGGGATAAGGAAAGGAAAAAATAATTAATTAATTAATTTGTAAGTTAGTTTTGTTATATTTATTACCATATTTGAATAAAGGAAATGCTTGTATTAAATTATTTAGAGTACGAATCAATTAGCTATTAATATCCCTTTTTTCTTATTAAAACAAAATATTTAGTTAATTAATTTAAGAGTTAGTTTTGTTATATTTAATACCCTAAAAAGTAAAAGTTTGTATTTAGCTACGAGGATTAATAACCTATTAATAGATGCATTTATTATTATTAAAATTATCTAAATAAATAAAACTTATATCATTAAAATTATATGAAATAATAATAAGAAAAATTAATAAAAGTTTAGATAAGCTATTAAGTTAGATAAATAATTGATCTCATACTAACTTTAAGGAATCTAATATTATTGAATATGTAGCAAATTTCTCCTTAGTGAGGAATATGTAGAAAATTTCTCCTTAGTGTGGTTCTTCGTCAAGAGAAGTTGAAGAACCACACTCGTTGGTTCGAAACACGTCGACAAATGAATTATGATGTGATTTTAGCTGAAAACTATTCTCAATAAATTACTTATGTATCTACTAAACTCTTTTATTCTTCCAGTTGTTACATTTTTAGTTATTGTGTGATTGATGCTATGATCTAAAAGTAATTTCTACACTATATTAAATATAGCAATTTATCTATTTAATTAAGATCATATAGATAATAGACACCTAGGGTTGCATTTTGGTAAAGTACTTAATCCTAAATACCTTGAAAAATGAAATATGCCTCCAAATATGTGAAATTGTGTCCTTACCCCAAAAACTTTTGACTTGAGGGGTAGACACACCTTTAAATATGTGGAAGCACTTCCATTATAGTTATTTCTCACCCCTTCTTACATGCAACATCCCCTAGCCACCTCCTTGAAGAGGGTGTCCAACCTCAAGACTCAAGTGGGCCTTTGACCAAACCAATGTGTAACTGGGTGCTACATGGCATGATCTCAAGTTGGGTGTTCATCTTTTAAAGCTCCCTTTTTGCTCAGATATTTCATCCACATGGTCTTACGCCCTAGTTTTAACCTAAGAACAATGATATCCATCAATTTCATGACAAAAGAGAATGTAATACATGTAAACATTCCTCCAATTATATGTAAAACATGCCCGAATGGATCCTCATAGTGAAATGCATCTTTGGAAGACCTTCATCAAGCCAACCATACAACTTCTATATGCTTTTTCTTCCCTTAGATGATAAAGAGTTCTAAGGCTTGATGGATTTCAAATGAAGACAATGTCCTAAACTTATACAACCTCCCCAATAGTGTTTTAGTCCATGCACATTGCAGCATACCTCTAGAAAAAACGAGTGTTTTTGTCCCCCACCTTTAACCATATAACATGGATTTTTACTCACCATGTCTCCTCCTGTAGTCTAAGGATGTATCATTTACAATCCTCTAACTCCCATAAATCATCAATTTGTTCCCGTGAAATAAATCCGACATCGAATAAAGTAATTTATGTGAACCATATTTGCCTCTATCTCCTCCAACTCTATTTGACATGCAACCATTTTTTCTTGATCCCATCTCTTTACCACCCTCTTGAGGATGTGAAGCTTCAAGGAAACTACCTCCATCGAAGATAATCCATCATCCACACATAACTAAGACAATGATTCACGAACTGTCTTGCAAAAATCCTCATTAGCCAATCATTTTTTTTTTAACTTGAGAAGCAATCCTTTCCAAATCCTATTTCCTTTCCACTATAAAATGATTAGATCGTGGTCAAAGAGAGCTGTCAGAGAGACCGAGGATCGCATGTACCCCATCCTGTCCAGGAGATTTGGATGAAATAAAAATTGGTCCAACCTTTTTGGAATGTGTTCGATACAAACCTTGCAGTTCCTCCAAGTCAACATGATGGACCCTCAACATATATCCACCATAGATTTTGTATATATAATTTTTGTTGTGCACATATCAAGATCAAAAAGATTAAATAAAAATAAATTAAAAATAATCAAATAAAATATCATTATCATTATTATTATTATTATTATTATTAATTTATTATGAAAATATGTTTTATAATTAATAAGTAATTATATATAATAGTAAGATGTTAAATTTATATGTAATATAAAGAATATTACAAATATTTATCATATACCTATCTTAACTTTAAATCGGCAAAGTGTTGAGGGGCCAAATTTATACATGTGTAAACATTTCTTAAGTTATATACTCAAGAAGAAGAGGTTTGCATCTTTGGTAATTTGATTGCTTTTGATACTTGATATATTTATAACTAAAATGCATCTTAGCAGGTTTAATACAAATTAACCTAGATCCATTTTAATCTTAGATGTATGAAACCTACAAAAAAATCAAATCTCTAGTTAAAATATTTTCTCAAATTTTACAGTGAAAAAATAATTTATACCTTTACAAATATGATAACCCTAAATATTTAATAAAATTAACTTATAAAAGAAATATAAATTGAATATACAACTTTTCCATTTAAACATTTAAACTAATACTCTTTCAATTTTTATTACAACCCTTTTTCTTTCTCCATTTAATAATAATAATATATCTAGAGAAAATATTAGACTTCCTTATTTCTTAATTTTTTTTAATAAACCATCTAAATTATTATAATAATATAATAACTTTAAATTTTATATTTTAATATATAAAAAAAGTAAAAGGTAATTCTAAACCAGGAAAAAATACCAAACTTCTTTAAAAATTTATATACCCAACTTGGAGGGCAAAATGCATCTATTTAATCCTTAATGTTTATTACAACTCAATTGTTTCTCTTTTTAAATAAATAATGAAATAATTGTCCATAAAAAGTAGATAATTTCCTTAAAAATTTTTTAATTTATTTTTATACAAAAATCTAAACTTGTATATATAGTATTCTTTACGATTAAAGATAATAAAATTTAACTTTATATTTTAACATATAAAAAATAATATTAAAATTCTAACGAGGCAAAAAAATCCAAATTTCTTTAAATTTATATACTACTTAGAGGGAAAAAGCATCTATTTATCTTTTGCCTTAATATGGGATGTATCTCCACTTTTAAAAACTTTCCCATGTTTCTTCCTAGTGCCAAACTCATGATAGCCGTGCAATCCATTTCATGTAATCTCAGTGACAGAAACAAGTACTCAACCTCTTATATTCATACAATTCTCAACTGGTCATTGTTTAAATCTCGTCGAGCATAGTGGAGTAGGTACGCCACATCCTCTATGTTATATCCAACTAAGATGATGCAGATGTTGCGGTTTTGAAAACCGTGACGGGATTGGGTAAGTATAAAGAATCGTTCTCCCTCCAACAAGTCCTTCGACTCCTAGGGTCGCAGCTCCAACTGGCCGGGCGAGGACCCTGAGGCTCGTCTACTGGCATGATAAGGGGCAAGTTTAGAATGGACCCGGTGGCCATCACCACTGTGCAGCTTATGAAAGGGCCTCTTCGTGTTGTTTTCATCTGCGGCTGGGCACATGAAGGGAAGAGCTTCATTTTAAACCAGGTTGGACATGAAAATATTTTATGGAAGATATTTGTTTTTTTGC
>APFE030174376.1:0-31125 GCA_000404065.3 Pinus taeda | reverse complement strand
TTCTCCAAATCTGACCAAGAGCACCTTAAGCACTTAAGGCAAATTTTCATGACATGCAGGAAATATGGCATTTCCTTGAATCCTAAGAAGTCCCTGTTTGCCCTTGAGGAAGGCAAGCTTCTAGGGCATATAATATCAAAAGATGGGATTAGAATTGACCTGGAAAGAATTCAAGCTATCCTTCAAATCCCATATCCAAGAAACATAAAAGAGCTGCAAGCATTCTTGGGAAAGATCAATTTCCTAAGGAGATTTATCCCAAACCTAGCTGAGCTAATAAGGCTATTGAGCAATATGTTAAAAAAGGATGATGCCAAGGTAAGATGGTCTCTTGAAACCAAGCAAGCTTTTGAGAGTATCAAAACTGCCTTGAATCAAACGTCTGTCCTCACCAGTCCGCAATTCGACAAAGATTTTATCATTTTTTCTTTTGCATCTGAGCACACCATAGTCGTTGTCCTTTTGCAAAAAGATGATCAAGGTAATGAAAATCCAATTTCTTTCTTCAACCGAGCTTTAAGAGATGCACCCTTGAAATATCAGATCATGGAAAGGCAGGCTTATGCCCTGGTTAAGGCCATCAAAGATTTTAGAATTTACATATTATACTCCCACGTGATTGCCTATGTCCCAAACTCCGTTGTAAAAGATATATTAACTCAAGAGGGACTGGAAGGCAAAAGAGGCAAATGGATTGCCAGCATTCTTGAATATCACATTGAGATAAAACCTACCAAGCTGATAAAAGGACAAGGTTTAGCTAAAATAATGTCCGAAACAAATTTCCAAGCCTTAGACATTAATCAACTGGACAATGAACCGGAGTTGGCGACTCCACAGATCAGTGAAACCTTTTGCAATCCCCATGGTATGCTGATATTTGCTTTGTATTGTTAAACCTGTGTGCTCCCCTAGGATTGTCCAGGACCAAGAAAAGATTTTTAAGGATGAAATCATCAAAGTTTTGTGTCATAGATGGTGCTTTGTTTTGGAAAAGTCATGAAGGAATATTTCTTAATTGTTTGACTATGAATGAAACTAACAACATCATGAAAGAATTCCATGCAAGGGACTGTGGAGGACACTTATATTGGAAGTCCATTGCTGACAAGATTTTAAGGGCTGGTTATTATTGGCCTCTCTTTTTGCAGATGTCAAGAAGTTTTTTGTTTCATGTCACAAATGCCAAATCTTTGAAGGGAAAAGAAAATTACTGCCTTTGCCCCTTAAGCCCATTTCAACCGAGAAGCATTTTCAACAATGGGGTCTCGACTTCATTGGAGAAATTCATCCCTCCTCCTTAGGCCAGCACAAATGGATTTTAACAGCCACTGATTATTTCACTAAGTGGGTTGAAGTCATCCCATGTAGACAAGCCAATGACTCCACCATTATCCAATTCCTTGAGAGCAATATCCTTTCCAAATTTGGCTGCCCTGAAAAGATTATCACTGACAACGTTGCTGCCTTCAAATCCAAAAAGATCATCAACTTCTGCCACAAATTCCATATTACCTTGGGCCACTCCACAGCCTACTACCCTCAAGGTAATGTCTTGGCCGAATCATCCAACAAAAGCCTCATCAACATCATAAAGAAGCTGCTAGAGGAAAACAAAAAGAACTGGCACAGGAAGCTCACAAATGCTCTGTGGGCAGACAAACTTTCAACTAAGAAATCCATTGGGATGAGCCCTTATGAGCTAGTATATGGCATGGAGGCTAAATTTCCTTCATCTTCGGGCATTCCTACTATCAAGCTATTGCAGGAAATTCAGGCTGAACCAAATGACATGCAGAGAAGAGTAAATCAAACCATTCATCTTCAGCAAACCAGAGAACAAGTGTATAACAGAGCTCAAATGTTGCAAGAGAAGCTCAAAAAGATGTTTGATAAGAAAGCTAAAGCAGAGGATTTCTGGGTTGGCGGCAAAGTTCTAAGATGGGATTCACGAAGAGAGGACAAGGGCAAGCATTCAAAATTCGATTTCCTGTGGAAAGGGCCATACATTATCAGCGTTGTGCAAGGCAATAACACATATTTTCTCAAATCTCTAGATGGCAGCACAACTGAGGAAGGTCCTGTTAATGGCCGAGTGCTAAAACATTACAATGATCCCTTTTGAAAGAAAGAACAAGCGGTGTTATTTTCTGTACATAAAATGTTTGTATATATCAGCACTTTGATATTATTTTGTAACAGTCCAGATGCTAAAGCACACAGAAGAAATCAGGCAGTGCTTCACAATTTACCAGCAAATCAGTGAGGGAAAGTGTTGTTGGCAGTTCAAAATTTCAAATTTATCTAAACAGTCAGCACTAAAAAGTTTTCAATGTACAACAACAATAGAATATCAAGGCAATCTGACCTGCTGTTCTTGGCTTCTCACGAGGAGAAGCCATCCCCAAGTGGAGCCACTTTTAGCCTCCTGCTGCAGCAGGTTACTCATATTTCATGATGGACATTTTTACAGGCAAAATATGTCATAGTTTGCATGCTGCAATGCTCCATATTTGCTAACACTCACCAAAAAGAGGCCATGAGAGAATGCTACTCAAAGTTCATCTACTGCATTCTTGTTTTGAAGAGTTATTCCATTTTTGTAAAGTTTTCATCTAAAGGGAGGTCCAAACAGCTAAATCTTGGTCTCCCTAGGTTTCAGTTTCCTGTTTTAGAATATAGAGAATGAATAATCTGTCCAAACAGCTTAATCTTGGTAGATTCTTAGATAGGTAGAGAATCAAAGGAGCCCAACTGCTTAATCTGGGTCCTTGGAAGAAATAAGTGTATATGTAGAATAGGAAGACATCAAAAGAAAAAGTTGAAAAGCTAGGTCTGCAAGTCCAAGTGCACCCAAACCAAAAAGAAGAAAAAATGTTAGGTAAGTAGGCTGGGTAGGTTATTTTGAGGTTGCAAAATGTTGATTTGTGATTAATTCCACATTTTCAAGTGTTACACTCATACAGATCACAGTCAACAGACAGTTCCCATTTGAAGGACTTCAAGCGAGGCATGACTAAATTCCTCTTCCCTAAATCATTCACTAACTTCCCCAAAAGAGGTCAAGATCTGCTTGATACCTCTTAGCTTCATCATTTTCCATATCATTAGCCTTGGTAAAGGTTTCCTTTACTCAAGGAGGGTCCATACTTTCTCTACAAAGTTCTATCTCCCCTTCATAGCCTAAGATCTCTGAAACTTAGCGCTTTCTGGTCACTTTCATATTAAATACTGACATTATTATGTAAATCCATATATATTTCCCCTTACTCCTATTAAAACCATGTTAACCATAAACATCCCTTGGGAATTACTAGGTCATCTGGACCTTAGTAAGAGCCCCCGTCTCTGCATAAATTTCCCCCCAAGGTGTTTGGACTCCTTCCAAAACACAAAGAAACCCTCTCTAAATGAAAAACAGCCCCCCCCCCCCACGCATTTTCTTTGTAATTTACTAATGTTTGTTTAATAAATCACCAAGTGCCGAAACCCATTAACCCTTAACCTAAAGTTCCAACTCACCCATGCCGTGAAAATTTAAAAAATAACGCGCGCGCTGTTTCACTTAGCCTCGCGCATCTTCTCTGCCCGTCCACCATCCGATTGCCTCCCCCAGATCTGACGAATGTTATCCATATCAGGTGCCCTTTTGTGTGGGCACGTTAGCGCCCGATGTCCGACGGTTTTACCATCGTACACTGGGACAGTTGGTGGCTTCCCATTGCATCGGGCCGCCCCTGACAGAAACCACTTCCATATCAAAAGCGGTCCGATGCCCTACCAAAACTTCCCTCCCCCCATGTAACAGGAGCGCCGCATCACCCCGCCACAACGGCTCCACCTCACCCCTTCCTGCCTGCGCCTGGCCCATGTCACCTCCCACTGTGGCCCGAAAAAGCCTGACTTTTCCAATTTAAACGTATTTGCAGACAGAGAGAGACCCAGGTTAGAGGTTAAAGTGTATCAGAGCAGTGTGAAGATAAAAATCATGTCAAAGAGTATCAGAGTTGCGGCAAAGTGTATCAGAGGAGATTTTCTCAGGGCTCGAGGCAAATCCAACATTAAAAGGAAAGCCCTGAAAGTCAAGAAGCAGTTGAGGACGCATTGAAAGCTCACCAGCACAAATGACTGCACATTAAACTCACAAGAGATCAGTGGACTAGAAGTCAATGCATATTTATTACAAAACTACTGCACCAAGCCACAGAGGACATCACATTAACTCAATTTTTGATCCAGCTGCCACTGGCGCAACCCAAAAAAGATTTACTTACAGTTAATTCTAGCATAAGTTAGGTTTAGAAAGCTTTTTTCCTACAGACCTGTTTAGGTCGGTTGTAATAAATGACTTTAGATATTTTGCTTATATATACCACCCTGAAAAATGGAGTAGGGGTTGGTTGGTTGTCTGATTTTTGTTGGTTCGATATTTTTCTTGAGCAAAGACTCACACTGTAAATGTGATACTTTCTATAATCAAAGACCGCTGAAAGTATGGATTCTGGATCTGTCTGCTGTGTTTAATTGGTCGAGGAGTGACTATGGAATTCCTGTGCTTCGACATGGTTCAATAAGTGTTTCTTTAACTCTGTTTAGTTTTTATGTTTGTGTTATCATTAATCCACCATCTAAATTGCAGAAAAGAATAATAGTTCAGGATTTGCTTGGCTGCACCCTAGGCTCAATTTCTGCAATTTCTCTATGTTTTCATCAGGAATAGTTATGAACATGCATACTTAAATGATCTTGTTTACACTGTTTCTTTCACATATCAATGTTAGTTTAGGAATTCTTAACTGCTCCCAGACAACCATTCATTCACCTCTTTCCCTGTTAGTTAATGAAAGATTCTTGATTGCCTTTCATCCCTGACTTTCATCCCATCTTTTCAGCAAATTTGTATTGTTTCATGTATAGCTATCCCGCTCCATAATCCTCTCGTGACCAAGAAAACGCAACAGAAAGCTTTAATCCATGACTCCATGCCCAATGGTTTGAAACTTATCACACTTTCCCTTGCCTCTCTGCTTGGAATTATCTGCCTCACATTCATCTTCCATCCAAACAAAAAATCAAAACCCTTGAACTCAATAACTAGCCTAAAATCATCATCAACAAAGCTAAATCATTAAGAGAGAGCCCTCTCTGATTGCAGGTGGGCTAGAACCTGCAATCCAAAGATTGGTTTGTGGTTACCTTGGCCGTATCCCTTCAGGCGCTTAGGGACAACCTGAGTGATAACACATTACATATACTAATTGATAAGGAGATGTACTAATGGACTTTTTGGTAGTTAATCTGTCTTCCCATAAGGCATTGACCAACTTTTTGTTCCATGTCTTCTTGTTGTCTTCTAGTATTTTCTTAATGATATTGACAAGGCTTTTGTTTGAGGATTCTGCAAGTCCATTACCTTGATGGTAATATGCAGTGGAATGGCCAAGGGTAATATGATATCTGCTACAAAAATCTACCATTTTCTTGGATTTGAAAGAAGCTACGTTATCAGTATTGAGTTTTTGGGGGCATCCAAATCTTGACAGGATATTGTTTTAAAGGAATGAGATAATGAGAGAGTCTGTGGCTTGTCTAGAAGGGATGGTTTCTATCCATTTGGTGAAGTAATGAGTGGCTGTCAAAATCCTTTTATGTTGGGTTGAGGAGGCTAGGTGAATTTATCCAATGAAGTCTAAACCTGATTGTTGAAATGGCGCTTCTGTGGATATGGGTTTGAGAGGCAAAGGTAAGAGCTTCCTTTTACCCTCAAAGATTTGGCACTTATGACACAAGGTAACAATTTTTTTGACATCTACAAAAAGAGTGGGCCGATAAAAACCAGCCCTTCAAATTTTGTCAGCAATTAATTTCCAATACAACTGTCCTCCACAATCTCTTGCATGAAATTCTTGCATAACTTTGTTAGCTTCATATTTTAGTAAAAAATTTAATAGAATGCCACCATTATCTTTCCAGAATAAGCATTATCTATGATACAATTTTTCATTGTTTCATTTTCAAAAATCTAGCTTTAGCTCTAAATAAACTAGGAGGAGCTTTTATGTTTAGTAAGAAAAATATGATATCTACATACCAAGGTGATCTGTAAAAGGTTCACTAATTTGTGGATTCGTCGTCTCTTCCTAATCATCTAGCGCACCAATGAAATTTACATCTAAGGCCTGATAGTTCGATTCAACCATGAGTTTGGATAAACCTTGGCCTTTCATAAGTTTTGTAGGCTTTATTTCTATGTCATATTCCAAAATAGTGGTAATCCATTTGCCTCTCTTTCCTTTAGGCCCATTTTGTGTCAAAATTTCCTTTACTACTGAATTTGGAACATAAGTAATGATGTGTGAATACAAGATGTACACTCTGAAATCTCTAATAGCTTTCACTAAAGCTAATGCTTGTTTTTCCATTATGTTGTACTTTAGGGTGGCATCTCTTAAAGATTTACTGAAAAATGAAATTGGTTGCTCATATCCTTGATCATTCTTTTGCAACAAGACTGCTGCAACTATATGTTTTGAAGCAAAAGAAAAAATTATAAAATCTTTCTGGAAATTGGGACTTATGGGTATTGGAGTTTTGGTAAGGGCTTCTTTGATGGCCTCAAAAGGTTGTTTAGCTTCCACCATCCATTTAAGTGCTACATATTTTCTTAACATGTTATTTAGTTCTCTAATTCATTCTACTAGGTTTGAAATGAATCTCTTAAGAAAGTTTATTTTTCCTACAAATGACTGTAATTATTTGATGTTTCTAGGATGAGTGATGGTCAATATAGCCTCTATTCTAGTAGGATCTATTCTAATTCCATCTTTGGATATTATATGTCCCAAGAGTTTACCTTCTTCTAGACCAAAGAGTGTCTTTTTGGGATTTAATGAAATACCAAATTTTATGCATTTAATGAAAACTCTTCTCAGGTGATCTAGATGTTCATTATTAGGTTTAGAAAAGACTGTGATGTCATTTTGGTAAACAACTAGGAAATCATGGATTTATTTGGCAAAAGCTATATCCATAGCTCTTTGGAATGTTACTCTTGCATTCATTAATCCAAAAGGCATTTTCAAATACAAGAAAATACCCAAAGGAGTAGTAACTGCAGTCTTTTCTTGGTCCTCTAGTTGAACTAAGATTTGGTTGTATCCAGAAAATCCATCAAACAATGAAATTATGGATGAGCCTACAAACCTCTAAAGAATATGGTGCATTTTTCGGAAAGGATAGTTTTCTTTTAATGAGAATTTGTTCAAGTTTCTGAAATCAACACAGAGTCTGATTTCTCTTGTTTTCTTCCTGGTAGTGAATACATTTGAGACCCAATATGAATATCTAATGGGAGTTATGATTTGGGAATCCTACATCCTTTTTACTTCCTTTTCAATTGATGGCATAAGGAATGTATTAATTCTCCTAAGCTTTTGTTTAAAGGGTTTATGATCTTCTTTGATGGGTATCTTGTGTTGAATTATGCTGGTGTCATAAGAATTTAGGTCTTCATAACTCCAGGCAAAGATATCTTGAAACTCTTTGAACAGATTTACATATTTAACCATTTCATCTAGAGGTAAGGCTTTTCATATTTTAATGAGCTTAGGTTTTTCTTCAGTTCCTATGTTATATTCTTCTATATCTGCTCTAAAAGGCTCAATTTTTGGTTTTCTAGCTACATCATTTGAATGAAACAAATCCTCTAAGGGGACTAATCCCTTAGGAAAAAAATTATTTTTAAGGTTTAGAATTTCAGGATCATCATTCATTTCTTCTTCTATTTCTACATTTTCTAAGTTACCTATTTCTACTTTAGTGAAATTATTGGGTTTACCTATATCTAAAATATTTACATCTATCCCACTATCTATGTCATTGTCTACTGTACAATATGTACCTATATTACAATTGTGAAACTCTCCTTCAGCATCCATGAAATCATAAATTTGAGAATCTTGTGAGAAAATCTACCAATATTTCGAATTGTCAGGTATAACAGGTCTATGTCTCACTTCTACAGTGTACTAGTTATTGGGCTGAAAAGGAAATTTGCACGTACTAGCAAGAGTGGCCAAACTGCGGGCTTGCATATTCTGTTTCCTAGGAATGGCAGCAAAATCAGTTTCTGAAATGTCTTTAACCAAATCTAGGACAATCTCTCTATATTCGTCAAGTCTAGGATTATTTAGAGAGTATTCACCTTTGATTTGTTTAATAATCAATTTTGAGTCTCCCGTGATAGAAACTCTCTTAGCTCCAAGTTTTCTAACCATTTGTAGTCCTAAGATTAGAGCTTCATATTCTACCATGTTGTTTGTGCATTTAAAGATTAATCTAAATGCATGACCTTCAAAGTGATTATTTTCCATGTTGTGAATCCACACTCCTGCACTTTCTCCTAGTCTATTCACAAAGCCATCAAAAACTAAATGCCATAGAGACTCATGAAAAAAAATTCACTATCATGAGCTTTGTACTATCTTCTTCTACAACTGTGATTTCATTTTTTTCATGTTCTAAATTATACAAGATGAAAGAGTCCATATTAGAATGCATGGAGTATATAGGGAAATTCTGTGGTTATTCTGCACTACTTACCATGTATTTCATCATATAAAGTTTTATTTGTTGACCAAAAAAAAAGATGGTGGCATATGACATATCTAACTGTAAAGATCCCCGCAATTTTGCTCCCCATGAATGAGATAACAACATTCCATATTTTGGTGGGATGTCAACAACTACTATGTCGATCACAATACTATTTGTTGGGTTTTGGACTAGAGTCACACATAAATCCTTAATCAGGCTGAGGCATTTAACTTGGCTAGAGTTAAAGGAAAGGAGGTCCTTATATGGTCTGGTGATATCTAAGTTTAGTCTCTCCATGATAGCTTTTGGCATTAAGTTATGGGATGCCCCTGAGTCTAGCATAGAATTATGTAATATTTTTTCATGATTGTTTAAGCTAATGTAGAAAGGAGGGATACCCCTTTGTTGATGGGTGTCATTTACTTTATGACCAAATAATAACATAGGTTGATCATCATTCAAATTTGCAGCATCCTCTCCTTCGCCTATATTTAATGTTTCAGTGATTTGTGATCTATATGATTCATTTTTCCCTAGCTTAGTCAAACGAACTGATATTTTCAATTTTGCTATCTCAGTCTTAATGTTGAAAGGCAATTGAGTTTTGCTTGACTGGATGAGATCTTCCTTGGAAAATGTGGTCTGTCTGTTTTTATCTTCTTTTTCCATACTTGGAACTTCAGTCTGTGTTTCGACATTTTTGTTTTGAATTCTCTTATTTGGAATTATATGAGTAATAGTTTCAATTTGAGTTTCACATGAAGTTATATCTACAATTCTTGGGCTGGAAGTCTCTTGAGTCCCCCTAGGGAGGATTTGTAGGATTTTGGTCACAATAGCTTTTGTTATCTTTTTGGTTTGGGTTTGGATTGATCTCTTAGTGTGAATTTCATTGTTCTTTTTACTTCTTAGGCTATACTATTTTTGAACCTCATATATGGCAGATTCATAGCCCTGTTATAGTCAAAGGACTCTCTATAGTCTAATTGCAATTGTTGCAGCATGTACAATTCTTGCTCTTCTTGAGTAAGAAAAACAACATCTTCATTTTTTATCCCTAATAAGTTTATCTAGGTATCATCCACTCCCTCATGGTTTTTTTAACCCTCAACATAGTTTTCCTGGAAGGGTGGTCTAATTTGGTGATTTGGTATAGCATTCTTTCCAGTGTTGGGATTCTTCTTGAAGTTGGGGTTTATTATTGGGGGTGGCTATTGATTCTCCCACTGAGTTTTTATTTCCATGTTTTCTAATCTATCCATTATTCTTTCTACACTCTTTTCTAAACTATCTATTTTACTATCAGATGTGGAGGTTTCCTCTTTAATAAACACTCTTTTTTCATTTCTCATCCTAGTTTTCTTAGCTAATAGATTGGCTTCTAGACTAACAGAATTACTTTTCATTTGTTCCAATGTTTAAGGGTTTCTTTCTCTTAACTGGTATGACATATCAGTGTCAAAACCACTGGGGAATTTGATCAATGGTAGGTCTAGTGGAGGCTTAATATTAGCAGGGATTGCATTGTAGATGTTATTGAACCTAGTACAATAATCCTGAACTGACTCATTAGGATCTCTTCTAATGTTATCATATTTATATTTGTAGAGGGTTTTTCTTTCTCTCCCATCTATTAATAAACAATCTATGAAAAGCACCTAAGTCTATAATATGATTAGTTTGTAAACCTTTGAACCATTTCTTTACATCTCTTGTTAATGTCTGGGCAAACAACCTCATTTGGACATGAGATTCATCAATCTCATGCAACTCAAAATAGTTATTAATTTTGTCCACATGTTTTTGGGAAGTATACTGACCAGTAGCATCGAACAAAAAGATTTTCCTTTCATAATCTTGGGGCATGGCATGGAGCTGAGCTGGTAAAACGAAAGGTGCATATCTGCCTACCATGGCTGAGATTTTGGTTTGAGTAGGGAGCAAAGTTGTGGTGCTTGAGGGAGGGCTTGAAACAGATGGAGATAAACTAGATGAAGTTGATGTGTTTAGTTGGATAGGAAGCTGATGAATAAGTGGTTTAGGGGAATGAACTATGGTGGATATTATTGGTGAGGTGGTTGTAAATGAAGGTGTATTTATAGTATTTGAAGATTGTGCAGAAATTTCAGAGGCAATAGCAGTGAGGGAAGTTTATACAACTACTTGTTGAAGGTAGTCAACATCTATATGGCTTATCAATGTAGAGGTTAGAGCTTCGAGCTTGTCAAAAGTATCCAACACAAGTTTATCTAAATCTGGATGTATATGCACCTTTTTTGACTCAATGAATTGAATAAAATTAGGGTCTAACATAGTTTTATGAATTGCATTTTCTGATTTAGTTCTAAACAATGCGAGGTCAAATGACAAATCAAAGGGAATTTCCTCTAAAGTTGATAATTCCTTGGGGAGTGAATTTTCTTTAACTAACTTGCTACTACTTGCTTGAGTTTCTACCTTTTTTGGTTTTCTTAAAATTCTCTCATGGTCATCAACTATTGTGGCAGGATTTGGATTTGGATTTGCCCTAGTATAGTAAGTCTTTTTGGGAGCTATAATTTTAATTTTTTAATTGTTTTTTGAAACTTTTAAGATAAACTATAAAATTAACTTAAGGGGCACAAGATGAGAATTAATATTTCCTTAAAGTTTTACTACACTGAGGATCGAAGTCCCTAGTATGGTCGCCAATATGTTATCAGTCCAATATTTCTCTAGAGTTGATTAGAAAGAAATGATTATAGGTAACCACAAACCTACTTTGGAGATTAGGATCTATCCTTCCTAATGCTCAGAGAGGGCTCTCTCTTTATGTTTTAACTTTGTTTAGTTAATTTATTTTAGGCTAGCTATGATTGTACTTGGATTTTGATTTGGATTTGGTGGTGGGATCACTTAGATGAAAAAAGGGGTGTCTTTTACCATTGGGCTATGGGGTCAAATGTCAAGCAAACAGGACAGGATCAAGTTCTAAAAATAGTGTCTACAAGGCAAGATATTAGAGTTGCTTCAAATCTCAAGGTTGGATGGTGAAGTGGTTTTCAATTGGATCCAAGGATAAATTAAGGGTTCCTTAGGCCGGATTATGAAAAAAGTGAAAAAGGTCAATCGAGATGGGAGAGAAATTAAGGATTCTCATATCTGGATATCAGAAGAAAACATGGAAATGATCAACTATTCAAAACAGAGTGTACTTAAAAAAATTCTTAGATAAATTTCCAGTTAGTTCATTCAACTTTAGATAACATTCAAGTTTGTGAAAAACATAAGAAATAACAAATTTGACAAAGAAAATACTTCACTGTAATAGCTCAACATGTGAATCCTATAATGCAATTTCTTTATTACTTGGTCCAGTCTGTTGACTTGAAAAATTGGTACAATTACCCCTAGGTTTATGATCAAAATATCTTATAGCTCTGATACCACTTGTTATAGATCTAACCTAGAAATATATGATAATTGAAATAAACCCAAGAAATAACAAGATCTAAGTATAGAATTGCTTCACTTTATTGATCAAACCCTTGAGGTAGGGCAACACCATACATTCACTCCTTAAGGAAGGAGAACTCTCCACAAGCCATATGCTTGTTGATACAATAATCCTTGACATCTCTCAATGGGAAGTCTCTAGCCTCTATATAGGCCTCATACATACAATACCATGAGTCATTACCATGGTTTCCTCAATACCATCTATCTAATACCATGGCCTTGTTACATTATTGCTAACTACTTGTGGTCCCTTACATGATACGGGTTAACCACCTTATTTATTACTATGGCCCATCATTATTATGTTATTCCCTTGGCTACCTCCCTCTGTACCCCACATTATCCCCCCTAGGTATACTGTATTCCACCCCCCTTAACATGTTTCATCCCTGAAACATACAAAGAAAAGAAATAATAAGATCTACTCAAAAGAGTAGTCCACTGGTACCATGCACATGCATCTAGCCATCTAAGAGAAAGGTGAACCCTCGATCTAGCTGTGCCTCGCTCACTTGAGATGGAAGTTGACCCTGGCAGCTCTTCTATGTTGATGTGTAGTATGTAGATTGTCGCTCCTCTCTAACTATCATGCGGCGATTGTTATCCTTGTGGCTAATTCGTTGCCATCTTGTTGCTTGTTTTCTTGTGGGGTGATGTGGGTGGTGATATGTTGAAGTTTTAACCAATGATGTCTATTTCTTTAATTCATCACCTAATGGAGCCTGATTGGTAGATGGTACCTGTTGTGGTGCCTGAAGTTGTTTCTTATCTTCCAATATTACTTCTACCACTGAGTCCTCATCTGATGTATTTGTACCTATAACAGTTTTTGCTTCAGCCTCCTTCGAATCTACCTATTTTTCTTGTACTTGGTTTGATGTTTTTGTTTGGTTTTCGACCATCAAGGGCTCATCATCTGATGTGTTAGACCCTGTAACATCTTCTGCTTCAGCCTCCTTGGACTCTACCTATTTATTGATGGAAATATCCTATAATGTAATTTTCTTCTTTTTATACCAAAGCTTTAGGAATTTCTTCTGCACATTAATATTGATAGTACCCATCGATTCCGTCCAAGGGTATCCCAAAACAGAATCCACATTAGCCATATCTGAAGCATAAAAATCAAAATGAAATACATACTTGTCCATAGAAATCTTCAACTCTTTATAAACTTGCACCTCCTCATTATTAACCTGTGTGTGCTCCATTTGTTTTGGTGGAACTTGCAATTTTTTTTCCAAACTGACATTTATAAGATTTTGCTTGCAACTAGGATTTATAGACACAATGATCTTCTCCTTCTGAATATATCCATGAACCTGTAATAAGCAGATACTAGTAGAAAATAACCCCACATGTTTCTCATTATCTTGTTTTCTAGCATGAGACCATCTATCTAAAATGATTTTCTCAAATTCTTCATCGGGCAAGTTGGAACACTTCTTTTTGTTAAGTAATTCCCACCATGTGGCCGCCTCATCTGAAAAATTAGCCACTACCCAAAATCTCCAATGTTTGGCCCATAATTACTTTTTTGTTTTTATGTATTCTTCAACAGTAGGACCATTATCTTTTCCTGTAAAATATAGAATGACCATGAAGAGGGTTTGGGAAAAAAATTCACTTACTTGGCGAAAATTTGAAATTATTGCAATTTAGTCAATATTGTTTAGAATCCCTATTATAACCTGTTTTTGAAAATGGAACAACCATTCTGCATCTTTCCATGTGATAGAAATCCTGATTTCAGATTCATGCTGCAACTGTCCCACTGTCAAAAAAATGTCTGAAAAAACTCTTTTTAAATCAATGATATCTCCCTTATCCGGACTCTGATTCGACTGATTTTGTTTTTGAATTTGGGTATTTTTTTGCAAAGAACCTAGATATGGAATTAGATTTTGCAAATGTTGCTCCAAAATGTATATATCTGATCTGCGAACTCGTCTCCCTGAAAAATGTTTGCAACGCAACGAATTTTTAAATCAACGATGTCCCTCATTTGGACTCTGATTTGGCCGTTTTTTTTTTTCAAATTAGGTACTTTTTCATAGAAAACCAAGAACTGCAATTAGATTCTACAAATTTTGCACTAGAATGTAAAGATCTAATCTACAAACTCACTACCCCAAAAGATGTCTACAACACAGCTGATTTTTAAATCAACAGTATCTCCCTTATCTGGAGTCAAATTTGCCTGATTTTTTTTTCAAATTGGGTATTTTTTCACTAAAAACTCAGATATACAATTAGATTCTATAGATTTTGCACCAGAACATACAAATATGATCTGCAAACTTTCCGCCCAAAAAAATCCTGCAAAAAAAATAAAATAAAAAATTACTTCGTTTTGCTCAAGAAAGTGCTCTACTACAAAATAAATCTACAAGTGAATAGCAATCCACACACAATACTTCAAATTATGAAGTATTTATACAAAAATAATTTACAAAATATCCCAAACTATCTTGGGAATTAATCTAGGAGAAAGAAATATCTTCATGCAAGAAGATAGAGACAGATGTTCAACTGATGTATGTTGCCCCTGTTTATTAGGTTGTGTTGCCTTTATGCTCTAAAATTTTGCCTTTTATTCTCTATCTTGTCGTTGGCCTTCACGATGGATGTTCTTTTCACTCTAAACTTTAAACTAATACACTTTTACCTGATACTCTTTCATCTGGTTAGGTTGTCATTATCCTTTTACTGTGTTGTTTTCACCCTTACTGTACATTTTTACATTTGACTGTGTATTTCTATAGTAAGTCATTCAGTTTCTCCCATGTTTCTACATCTGGTAATTGGATATTTATCATTTTCCTATAAATTTTATCTGCCTTAATGTACTTGGCAAAAGTGGGTTTATTCACAAAAAGGTGTTTTACCTTATGCTTGAGGTAAAAAAAGTTCTCAAAAGTTTGGTATAGGACCTTGCCAGTTAGCATCCCCTTCATAGATGAAGTATTTACCTGATCTTTGGCCACTTCTCTAATTCTTCTATTGTAGCCCTACTATGGCATTAATTTATCATTTATTACTAAGGGATTTGTCAGACCCTTTTGCCTCAAAACTTCAAATTTAACCATGAATCTGTCGATAGCCAGTTGCATGGTTTGACCGTTATCTTCCAGGTCTAGCATTAAATTTCTCTTAGAGAGGACCCTTTTTACTTCCAGTATTGTACCCATCCTGTCAGGTTTCTCCAGCTCTTGTAATTCATACTTGTTTTTGGAGTTGAGGAAGTGAATGATCCTAGTGGCTTCCTCTGGCATGTCTCCCAGTTATGGTTTCACGCTTTGTATGGATTTTATAGCCTCCTTCACAAACTCAATTTTCTAAAAAAATACTTGGATGGATGGCCAAATATCATTGACAGAGTCAATGATATTGACCCACAATTGTTCCTTGGCTTGGCCAAGTGGTTCCTTCAAAGTCAATTGCTTCTCCAATCTTTTTATTCTTTCATTCATCTAGGTTGCTTTATGCACTTCTTCTTTGTGCATAATATGTGCGAGCTTATAGTCAGTCTCTAGACTGGTTACCTTTTCCTTCAGCTTGTTAATTTTAGTGGTCTGAATGGACATATCTTCCATTACCTTGACCAATTTACTAGCCTCATCACTTGGTTGAGCTGGTAATATTGACCTTGTTGCTGAGGTAGACGTTGTAGACATTGGCAATGTTGTAACCATTGGAGCTGTAGGAGCTAATGATGTTGCCAAGATGGATGGTACTGTAGTAGTGCCTCTTGGGATAACATTGGTAGGGGTAGTATCAAGACTAGCTTGTTTTAAATGTATCAAGCTATCTAACTCCTTTTCCATTTCCTTCAGTTGATCATTCAATTGTGAAACTAGGTCCATTATCTCCTCGTGTTGTGTTTGACTCTCCAAGACCTCTTTTGTTTGTGGGTGTTTCGAATGAGGAAGTTTCAGTTGTTTTTTAAGAGCTGTAATGTCCTCATTATTCTTCTTGATCAATTTCTCAATAGCCTTGATGTCATTGGGATCATGTCCCAGCTCAATTACCAAGTCCTCCAATGACTTGATCCTATTTTCCTTGGCCTGTGAGGAGGCCTTCTCCAATTTTTATTGAGTTGTAATGTTATGTAATGAACTCGACAGCTTATGTGCAGCTATGGCCTTTCCTGTCAAGGTGGAGTAGATCATCTCTCCTGCCTGTTTGAGGAATTCAATATGGTCAATGGGAAGAACATCCCTGGCCAACACCCCAAGTCTATTTTTCTATAGTCAGTTGATGTCTTTGGCTGCTGGACAGTTGGCTTCATGAAGGGCACCTGCATTTTTCTTGTTTTGATGTCAAAAGTGTTGAGGGATTTGATCCCCTAGGGCTTTTGGGTGGAAACCCTAGCAGACTGAAAGTTGTCTAAACAAAGAAACATGCACTCACACAGCCATTATGCTACCAAAAGTAAATTCTAAAGTAAGAAGGACGTACCTCCGGTCCTACGTTTGAGTAGTTCCTCAAGGGTCCAAACCCTTCTTCAAGTCCCTTTTCGCTCCCTTTCCTGCAAAACAGCCAATTCCAAATAATACAGCAGTATATGGACAAAGACTTATACAAAAATCATCTTTATGTTATAAAAGAAGGAAGTTAGTTATGAACTTTAAACAACCATTCATACATGAAATTCAAACATGAACATCATAAACATAAAGAAGAATCATATCGAGAACCAAGACGTGTTTCTTTATTATAGAAAAATAGAATCTACAAAAGGAGTAATATCACCTGAGCGGCCTTTCACAGGCTCCAAGCACAGCTTCCTTCCGGATCCGTCCCGCCTCAAGCCTCTAGCATATCTCCTTCCAAGAATCACTCCATGATGCCATAACTAGTGGATGAACATCAAATCACAAGGAAACAAGGGTTTCCTGTACAAATGGGGAAAGTGCAGAAGGCACAAGGGTCTTCAGACCTGGTCAGGGGAAAATCTTAGTATAATAACCTTTCTCTCTCTTCTTTCCTCCTTTAGGCCTTCCCTTTGATGTCTTTTTATACCAATTCCAAAGTAGTCTTTTAGTTAGGAATTGGTTGGGAACAGTTGGGGCCATGGGCAGTCATAGGTGATCAGCAGGTAAAACCTGTGATCTCCGCCCGAAAATAAGGAGTTTTATATTTTTTTAAGTGTTTTAATACATATACGTGGGTTGGGTATACATGGACCCGCATATACACACGTTTAACTCAGGGAAATGTCGCGTACAGGGAATAAAACACTGTTTCTTAAGTTTGGGACCCGGTCTGGAAGGAGGGGTTGCCCTAGGCCATGAGTGCGGCATCACAAACCATAATAGTGAGATTTGGAGCTATAACAGATGCCCCCTAATATATGAGTTCAGAAGGGGTACATGATGGCCGAAATATATTAAGCAAGTACATGGAAAGGAAATCTGCCAAAAGCCGAGGGGTACTTCACCAGAATTCAGCCTGCAAGCCACAAAAGAGATCAGAAAGAAACACCGTTTGAGGCGGGCATACCCATGCTCAGATAAAGCAAAGCATGTCTGCATATCAAGTACAAGCGGATCCACTAAGTATACAAGTATAAATGACTGGAAAATACATAATGGATCATCTGATCATGATCGAACAAGTACATATCTGAATATCACATATAAAACTGTCAATGATGCTGAGAAATACAACGGATCACTGATATCAAAGACTGATCCCAAAAGGTACCAACTGAACATGATGGAAAAGGATGGTACTACACTGCAAACTCAGGTGCCAGCATATAGAATGTCACCATGACTGACTGCAACATATAAGGTCGAGTGGTATCAACTAGCAGCAATAGGAGGAACTATCAAGTGAACCAATGAATGCTGATACAACTTGAGGTCTTCACCGACCGCTGTGGTACATTTCTTCACCATGGGAATAAATGATCTGAAGTCGACCATGTGAGAAATCGTTCGATTACCGGTCATTGATGTATACCATTAACAAACGCGAGACTACTCACCGATAATGATAATGAGCGTCAAGGTACCCAGTACAAACCAACAAGTGTGAATAAATGAGCTGGAGTCGAACACCTGTAAGAAATCTATCGATCAGAGACAATGAATGGTTTCTCACCTATCGAGTAGCGAAGG
This sequence comes from Pinus taeda, assembly GCA_000404065.3. Taxonomy (NCBI): domain Eukaryota; kingdom Viridiplantae; phylum Streptophyta; class Pinopsida; order Pinales; family Pinaceae; genus Pinus; species Pinus taeda. The sequence continues at coordinate 12,904 of APFE030174376.1, read as the reverse complement.
ATCTAATCACAATGAACTGCAAACCCCAAAGGTACTGCCAATGGACCTCTAGATCGGTTTCCACCAGAGCCAAATGAGTCCGGAGTCCGATAACGGAAATATCCGCTAGAAAGGAAGGCATTAAGGCATCCTTCATCAATCTAGCGTAGAGTAACCCGTAGGCCAATAATGTGGAAGGAAATCGGACGAAAAAAGATGTAGTAAACCGACCGCGTACGTTTCCGGTGTACACAAGACGTGGCTAGCCGCACAATAGAAACCTCTGAACCAACCAATAATGACAGCTGACAACAAGAGGCGAGGTACCACCAAATAGGGTAAATGGAAACCAAGGGTATTGGCATGAACCCAATGTGTGATAATGTAAGCTGACGTTGAACACAAGGGAAACCACTCAGTCAAAGACCCATGATACTGATCGATGCTGAGCACAAGGTAACCTATCAATAATGAAAATAGGGCCAGGGTGCAGCTCTAGGCCTTCCCTCAGAGCAAGATGCCGTCGTCGATAAGGACAAGATCCACCAGCAAGAAGTCCATGGGGACCTTCTCAAACCAGCACGAGTAAAGGACCAATATAACTGATGTGATGATAGACATGACACTGTCAACTGGGATGGCCGACTGAAAAATGAGTCAAGAGACACCGCAGAGAGGCCGATTCAGGCTAACTTCCCTTGAACAAAAGCATGACTCAATGTGACTATGGCAGCATATGATGAATCTGTATAAGTTCGTCATGCAAGAGGCACGAACGAACCCTCCATATGATTGGAAGAGATGACCAATCGGCGGAGAACTGACTCAATAATAAAGGTTAAGGCTTACCTAAGTCAAACTAAATCCCACCCAAGCAGAGGAGACCTTGCTTTGAGTGCTTTGTTCAAGGGCGACACGACTGACTCTAGCTGCCAATAATAGATAGAAATACTATCCCGTTCCTGCTCTTTTTGGAATATTTAATTTTTTTTGTCTTTTTCTGTTAAGCTCGAAAAAGAATAAAAGAATTCTATGGTATAGTGGAAAGAACGAGTGTCGATGAAATAGATGATCTAGTTCCTGGGAGTGGAACATTCCTATGCTCAATGCAGGGAGGCGAAAACTGGTCAGTGACACTCAAAGGTAAGTTCCTTCCATGGGTCAAGGTGTGTCAAGTTGCATAAGTCAAAGGTATGCAAGGTTGATTTTGCAGATGTCATGGCAAAAGTTGGCTTAAACACGAGTCCAAGTGAAGATGGCTCTAGGCCAAAAGATGCAAATGGTCAACATGCAATGCAGTAGTACAACTCAACACAAAGGAGCCTCTAGGGTATAGGTCCAGAACAAAGCGAAGAAGCTAAGAGGAATGAGTCTTCGACGCACAAGCCATGGCGGGACTACAGAGGACTCCCGATCCTACTCAAATTGGAGAAGCATGGGCAAGAAATGTCAGTGAGGTGCTAACTACGATGCCCATGTAAAGGATGGCTCTATCATCGTGTCATGATTTTAAAAAATCGGCGAGTGAAGATGGCTTACGAACCATAACACGATGGGATCGACCCTATGGCATATGTATCAACAAATGAAGGCTACTATGCATGATGCAACAGAAAAATGATGTCCCTAACCTATAGGCTAGTGAAAAAACGATACCTGCCATGACGGGTTAGCAGTCATGGAACCATCTCAAAAAAGTCGAAAAATGTCCAAAATGTCCTGAAAAGCAAACCAATCTCGACACTCCAAGATTCCAAGTTAAAAGTCACATGAAACCAAACAAACTGAAATTTTGAAAAAAATTTGCATTTTCAAAAATTATAAAAAGGGTTTTGGACTCACCATTGTTACCGTTTGAGTTGGAGAGAAAACATTTGGAGCAAAAGGAGCAAATTTACCGTCTGTCAAATTTGACCGTTCAAATTCTTCAAAGTCTTCCAGGTAAGCCTTACACTTAGCTTGCAATTCATTGTAATTATTTTTAATATTTTCCATTGATGTTTCACTGTTGAACTATTGATCAAAATTTCACCGCAGCGTATACGCGGGTTGATAATATAAAACCCGCGTACACGTGGGCCCTATACACGACTGTGTATACAGTAACCTGCGTATAAGCCGTGAGCTAATTTTAATAAAAACTAACGGTTGAAACTTCAATTTCTTTTCAAGATGCCAATCACATGGCGTGAAAGAGAACATGCAGCGGTTGATAATGAAGTTATGAATGATCCTCAACCCTTGGATGCTTTACGAGGATGCGGTTTGCTCAAATTATTCAAACTGCCGAACATGAAAGCCAATGTGCGACTGCTTGAATTGCTCATTGACTATTGGAATGTCGATGAGGAAGCCTTCGTGATTGATCAGATGCCACTCAGAGTGGAAGTGGAGGATATATATTTTATCACGGGCCTTTCCCAAAGGGGAGAGGTAGTACGGTCCCGGCGCAGGACACGGAGTAGCCTCACCATAGAGGACTATGTACAGATATACTACCCAGGAAATCCCAAGAAAGTTGGGAGCCAGATCTCCATTGCACACGTGGAGAGTTTATCGCTAAGGATCATCCTGTTCACCATACCTCGAGTGAATGGATCATCCTCACTGCATCAAGCATCACGGCTCAACATGAGCGTGGCAGTGGATTGTCTCACTATAGTGTTTGACTGGTGTACTCCTCTTCTGGGAAACATGAAGAGCCAGCTCACTTCCATTAAGAGGGGATAGACCAAAAACTTCGGCTACGGGACTATCTTGTTCACCTTCTTCTTCGAGAGGATTCCCGCACTCCGCCCCAGGGTAGCAGTTTCCATCAGCACCCCACGGCGCGATCACGCATGGGGCCCAGTGGGCTGATCTGATGAAACGTCTAGGGGTGGGGGGTTTCCTCAGGACTGCATTCGACGATGATTTCCTTCAACTTGGTGGGATCAACAGATCATCAACGAGATGGACTACCCCTGATGCTGGGCTGGACTTCCGAGGAGATCCTGACCTAGCATTACCGCCAGACGCAGCGTGGGGTGAGATCGGTAAGAATTTTTTGATTTTATGATTTTTTTGGATTTTTCAAATATAATGATGCATTTGAAAAATATTTTTGATGAGATTCAAATGAATAATATAATGATCATGATCCAGACATTGGGCCAGTACGACCATATGGACTCCCACGGCACAGACGACGCGGTCGAGGAGCCGAAGAGGCGGCCGCTGAGACGGAGCGGACTCTACATAATGTCCAGCGACACCTGATGAGACTGAGCTGTCGAGCACCGATGGCTGCTATAGAGGACCTTCCGGAGGATATGCAGCGTCATGTGGTTGGCATGCCACGTGACTGGTTTCACACTTTTTGACGTGTAGCCAACGCGATAGTTAACTACTTGGCCGCTCATCCTGAGCCGGGGCATTAGATATGCTGGATATGATTATGGGCATTTGAGTCCCAATTTTGTCTATTTATTTTGGACAACATATGTACATTCGAGATACTTTTAAATGATGATATATATATAATATATATATATATATTATATATATATAATATATATTATATATATATATATATTTATATATATATATATATATATTATAATATTATACAGTTTGGATTTTTTGATGATTTGATTTTGATTGAATGATTGATGTGCCAGTCTAATGCTTGATTAGCGATAGAATCAACTAACCAATTATGAGATCTTGGAATGTGAAAATAATTAATATAAAAAAATGATCTTTGCAACAACCTCACTCTTAAATACTAGCGATATAAACATGGATCCCTTACCCAATAAATGTTATTTAATTGAGACACTATCAATTGAGAATCAAGATACACTACCAACGAGTCGATCCCATAAGAGATTGCCTTGGATAGTAAATTAATAACGGCAATATACTCATCCATATTATTCGAAGTAGGACCAATGCATACGCCTCTTGATACCATCAATTGACCAGTTGGATAATAAAGTACCCAAGATGCGGAAGCGAGATTCCGAGTGTGCCGACTAACACCATCGGTGAACCCAAAATAGACCAAGTCATCCATCAAGACATGCAACAGCAGAACAAAAAGTGTTGACGTCACAAAACTCTCAATGATATATGTACAAATATACATAATATACAAAGAAGCCATTTCCTAACTTCTACTTAAGAAAAGTACCTCTTTAGGTAGAGCCCGTTTTGGGGCTCTGCCAGCTTGTTTCCCTCAAAGTCGATTAACTCATACGACCCTTTTTCTAAAATGCGTTTAATAATGAAAGGATCGTACCACATAGGCTTAAACTTGCCTGCCCCCAAGGCATCTTTATCTTGGTCATAGACCAAGACAAGGTTGCCTTCAGAAAAGACTTGAGGACGGACAGATTTATCATACTGCATTTTTACCCTTTTCTTATGGGCCTCATTCATCGTGGCGGCATCTCGACGCTGCTCATCGAGATGTTCCAAGTGAAGGAGGCACTCTTCGAGACTCGAAGTCTCTGGAAGGAGCTCTACAGCTAACTTAAGAGATGGAATTTCACATTCAAACGGAAAGATAGATTCCATCCCTTAAACCAACTGAAAAGGCGTAAAACTAGTAGCAGTCTTTACGGAGGTCCGGTATGCCCAAAGAGCTGAATACAACATGACATGCCAATTGGACCGATTTTTGTCGATTTTCCATTGGAGTATTGTCTTAAGAGTTTTATTGACTGCCTCGACCTGTCCATTGGCCCGAGGATAATAAGGAGACAAATGCTCTTGACGGAAACCTAATTTAAGAGCCAATTCAGACATGAGTTGATTCTGGAAGTGACTGCCATGATCAGTGACAATATCTCTCGGGACACCGAATCTTGAGATAACCTGATTGAAGAGAAACAAAGCTGCCATGTCACTATCATTTTTATAAGTGGGCATGGCTTCGGCCCACTTCGTAAAGTAGTCTACAGCCACAATAATGTACTTACGATTCATTGCTGAAGGCGGATTACAAGTTGTAAAATCAATACCCCACTTAGTAAAAGGGTCGATGGTGACAACGGGAAAAAGAGGAGCTGGATGAGCACACATCTTACGAGTAACGATTTTCCAAGGGTGGCAACGTTTGACCGCTTCCACATAGTCTTTAAAAAGTGAAGGCCAAAAATAGCCAGCACGTAAGATGCGCTGGGCTGTAGCAAGCCCTGATAAATGACCACCACAAGCTCCATTGTGGCAATCATTAAGCACAGACTCTGCTTCCTCCAAGGTTAAATAGCACCGAAGGATTGAATAAACCCCTCGAAGATATAAGGTATCACCAATGATAACATAGTTCTTAGCCAGGTGATGTAACTTACGACGTTCATCCTTGGAGAAAGTAGAGGGAAACTTCGAAGTCTGGAGATAGACAACGATATCTCCATATCAAGGGTAGAGTGAAGAGATGAGGAATAAATGTTCTTCAGGAAAACTTTCCTCATAAACAGTATCCTCTCCACAAGGCAGCTCAGAGATTAGCTCAGTGAAAACCATAGATTTCTTAGACTTGGCTGACAAGAATTCGAGATCGAATTCTTGCAAGATGACTATCCATCTATTATATTTGCCCCAAATCACCCGCCTACTGAGGATAAACTGAAATGGATTGACCACTGCCAAGACAAAAGTTTTGCGTAGCAAGATGTAATGACGGAGCTGCTGGACAGCATGGACAGCTGCCAAGGCCAATTTCTCAACTGGAGAATAGCAAATTTCAGGGCCTATTAAGCCTCGACTCAAATAATAAATCATGTGCTCGGTGAGAGCATCGTCCTCCTGAACCAGAACCATACCAATGGTTGATTCTGCTGCCGCGAGATATAAAAGGAAGTCTCTACCATAATTCGGTGGACTCAAAAGCGGGGTAGACACTAATGCTTTTTTCAAAGCATCAAACGATCGTTGCGCAAAGTCATCCCATACAAATGGAACTCCTTTCCGTAACAACCGCATGAATCCTTTGGTAATCTCGGCATAGTTTGCTATAAACCACCTTAAGAAATTAGCCTTCCCTTGAAGACTCTGAAGTTGATGAATTGAGGACGGGGGAGGCAACCGAGCTATTGCCTCAACCTTGAAGGGATCAACCTAAATCCCTTCATTTGACACAATGAACCCTAACAACCGACCGGACGTAACCGCAAAAACGCACTTGTTGGGATTCAACTGGATTTTATAAAAACGACATCATTCGAAAACCATTCGAAGGTGGCTAGGGTGATCAGTTCTCTTTCGAGAACGAGCAGCGAGATCATCTAAGTACACTTTGATGACATGCTTGATGTCGTGGAAAACATATGACATGGCCCGTTGAAAGGTAGCTCCAGCATTTTTAAGACCAAAAGGCATCTTTCTATATACAAAGGTACCCTAGGGACATATAAAGGCTATCTTATGATGGTCTTCAGGATGGATAGAAATTTGATTATAACCAGAGAATCCATCCATGAAGGAAAAAATCTCATTACCCGCACACTCGTCGATAATCTGATCAATAAATGACGTGGGGTAATTATCTTTAGGACAAGCCTTGTTTAGGTCCCTAAAATCAACGCATACTCGGATTGTTCCTTGCTTTTTATCTACAGGGACTGGATTAGAAACCGAATCAGTAAGAGGAAGAGGGTATATAAAACCCACCTTTAGCAGCTTCTCCACTTCCGCTTTGATAGCTGCTGCTTTCCTAAGGTTGACCGGCCGAAGCCTCTGACGGATAGGTTTGGCATTTTCATACGTCTTGATCTCATGTTGAACTATAGATGGGTCAATGCCAGGAATTTCCTCATAAGACCAAGCAAATACATCCCGAAATTCTTTGAACAGGTCGGTATAAATTTGAATTTCTTCAGGGGAACACTCAATTTCGATGAAGAGATTCTCTATCTTGTTAGCGTCCCTAGAGATGTTTACAGGTGTTTTTTTTGAAATCACCGACATATTACCTTTGGCACGAACATGTGCTGGAGCCAAAGGGTTTGACACTGTACAAACATCACTAGAACAGAGCTCGGAGAATCTAGATTCTACCCCCTGTAATGGAGGAAGAAAGTATGAACGATGGTGTAAATCTTCCCAAGGTCGATCTATACCCATCATTGCTTCAAGAATTGCTTCTTCCGATGGTTAAACTGAATCTAAGCAATCCAAAGAAGAGGTAGAGTCAAGGCTCCAAGCGGGGGCCACATCGCCATCTAACTCCTCTTTGGAAAAAGGAGTAGAATGGTCATCTGCAGAGTTCACGATAGACTGATATCTAAGCTCAGCTGCAAATATAGGAAATTCCATTCCATTCTCTTGTCCTTCAACTAATGTGGTCATAGGTGAAGGCAAGGTCCAGGGGTCTGAAAAATAACGAGCTCGAAAGAACCCATCTCGAGAAAAATCCTTAGATGATGAAATAGCATTGATTTTAGCGATAGGAGAGGGAAACTCGAAAGTACCCATCAACGAGGAATACATCCCTACTCCTAGATTCTCAGTAGGCGGACGAGGGTTATCCACTAAAGGAACAGTAGAGTCGAAGCTTGCTTGAGGATCAACTGGACAATAATCCAATTGATCAACCTTTATGACTTTCCCCTCATGAGGAAAGAAAATGACACGAAACAGAGTCAAAACAATGGCGTCCATTTCGTATACCCAGTTTCTTCCTAGGAGGAGATTATAGTCTAGGTTAGCATTTACGACTTCTACTTCAATATTAACAACCTTCCCCCCAACACATATGGGAAAAGCCAGGATAATCCCATGCAGCCTATGAGAATGGCCATTGAATGCAGTCAAGACGGTAGGTGATGGAACAGCCGAAGGCGATCCAATGGCCTTCCAACATGACATCGACATAACACACGTGGAAGCCCCTTCATCAATAACGGTTCGAAAAATGTTTATTTTCCGGTATGTAGACTTTAACTAAAAAACCATGTGATGAGGGAGTCGCTTTTTGACATTTAACATGTCAAAAGTGAGCACTAAAGAATTAGCTGGATCGACTGCCCCAATCACGGAAAGTAAAGCACTTCTATGAGCCAGACACGACTGGAGAACCTCTAAAGCGGACATGGCGCACGGACACTAAGCCAGATCCTCCACAATGGAGTAATTTTGGGTGGCCCTAGCATTAGGATTAATCGTCGCACATTTAGCGGAACCTTTCGGTATCCGAGGTATAGTCTCGACAAGGGGTCGCTCGACATGAAGGTCAGTACTTCCAGGAACAGCCTTATCCTTGGAAGTTTCGGCTTCACCATAATCACGTGACCGAGTAGCCACATGGATGTTAGAACCCATCATGAAAACATTCGATGATTTTTCCCCTTCCTGGTTTCGCCCTGCGGAGGTTCCAGGGTTTGAACTTGTGCCAGCAAGAAGTTGCTGCCCTTGGGGAAAAGGGTTGGTTAACACAGCTTGGGAGCTAGAAGTCCCTTGCTGCCCTAAAAAGTGCTGAGCATCTTCAATCTTGGGGCAAAGATGAGTTAAATTGTCTCCACTTCATAACTTGCATGGAAACTTGACTTTCTTTTTCGACTCATTTCTACCTCCACCAGCATTATTGCCGGATTTGTTTGCATCAGGCTTCCCATCCTGGTTATTTTTCTTACCTCATCCTTTCTTTTTCCCATTGGAATTTTGACTTCCTTTGGGGTTGTCATATTGGACGACATTAATCGAAGACGTTTGGGAAGCAGAAGGGTTAGACGATGTGACTTGATTGTTAGAAGCAGTTTGTAAAGACAACTGCTGCAATTGATTCAACAAGTTCACCGTATTTGTGTCTACTGACCCAATGATACCATCCGCGTGGGGACCTGGCTTCGGCTTAGCTACATCAACTTTAGACCCAGGATCATCTGGCAAGTACTGTTCTAGGATCCCAGACTGAGAGTAGATCAATTCTAATTGTTAGGCCCTAAAAATGGCTTGCTCCTCGGAATAGACCCCAGACATGGAGACATCTTTGGAGATCTCAGGTATCAAAGACTTCAAGAACCACTCGAGACGGAAACCTGGAGGGATATCAGCTTTAATGAGCCTCTTTCTCCATCTCCATTCCTGAATGTGATTGGAAATGTGAGTTGCCCTATCCTGACGAAAAGTGGCTAGTAGTTCGGTTCTGGAATCATACAGGACGGGCAACTGAAAATGGTTCAAGAATATATTTGCTAAGTCGATGAATGATGTAAAGTTTCCCCCAGGCAACTCTATATACCACTTAGCCGTGTTGCCAGTCAAGGTGCATTGAAATAATCTCAACCTAACCGAGTCATTGATCAGGGAGTTCGATGAGCACCATAAGTGGAACGTGGTTACGTGGTCGCCCGGATCCTCACCACTCTTCCCTTTGAATTTTGGAATATCCGAAGGGAGTTTAGTTGGGATCGGAGGCTAGGCCGGATTATACTTGATTGGGTTGTTAGTTAACTTAGTGAGGTCTGGCAAGTTCAACGTTGCTGGAAACAGAAGTCTAGGAGGAGCTTGGGGATTCCACCCTGACTGGGCAGCACTCCCGAAGCTCTGAAAATATTGTCCTGGATTTTGGAAGGCACCAGGCTGCCTGAAGTAACCAGTAGAACCCACTGAACCAAAAAGCAAGCCTTGTGACCCAGCAACACTCGGAGTTTGACCAACTCCGACCGTATATCCACCATACCCAGCAAAGTTTCCTCCTAAAGGATTGTAAGGAGTTGACAACCCCTGATATGGATTCCAAGCCGTAGCTAGGGGAGGAATACTTTGGAATGAACTAACCAGTGGTATACAGCCTGTTCCCATATTGGCTGGAGAATGGATTCCCAGTTCCGACACTACTAAGCCCAGGGTTATTCCAACCTTGGAAAGGATTGCTACTTTGTCCTACCAAAGGAAAAGGCATAGATCCTATCATAGGGTTGGAATGTGGTATATGACCACTTCCGAATGGAAAACCTTGGAATGAAGCCGATCCACTCATCATGGACGTGGCGGCCCCGAACGGAGCTGAAGGAATGCCCTGTGAATGGGCGCCAAATGGGAAGTACCCACAACCAAAAGAATTTGTTTGGGAATTTCCACTCGTGGATGGAATGGAGGTAGACCCAACAAAAGACGTGCTAGCAAAATATCCGAATAAAGAGACAGAGGGGATGGAAATAGTTCCACCCCCTTGTACAGATATAGGAGTCTGTACAGTCGTAGCACTTGTAGAAGCAAGTAGTGTTCATCGAAGGTAAGCGCGTAGCGTAACCTGGACTTGACGGTCTATGCATCAGAGTCCCAACGTATTGCAATACGTGTGGATGACTGGATGATAGAGGAGAATTCGGAGCCGCTAACAACTCTGAAAGTTCTTCTACCTCAATATTATCCTCCACTTGTAAGCGAACCTGAGAAAGAACTCGAGTGTTCCTCTCTTGTTCTACGGAAGTACCAGGTCTTGCTTCAATACTAATGCCCCCGAGGGGAGGATCAATCCCCGATGCATCAACTACAGTGGGATGAAACCCACCGGTATTATTACCTTTGCGCCTTCTCGGAGAAGGCTCTAAACTCGGTGGTGAGAGACCACGAAGTCTTCGAGACCGTCTAGGAGATCGGTCAACCACTTTGAATTCCTTGTTTAAGATCTAACTAAAGACTCAAAAAATTTTAAAGCTAGGCCAACTAAGAGCACAGAGGACCCACTATAAAGTCCCTAAAGATACAGCCAGTTAAACAACTTCTAAGTATTTTGCTCCGGGTAATTAGGACCGGACACCAAAATACGAGAAAGTGAAAAATAAGGGGCCTTCTGAAGATAGTATGGGATGATGAGGGCCCAGGCCTATCAGCGAAGGTATCAGAGGAAGTTACGCTGACCTCCTAACAACAGTTTGTGTCGGTGCAAGCCCCCAAGCTTCGCAAGGGTGCCCTCCAGTAGTGCTGTTGAGAGTGATACAACGTCGACCTCAGGTGCCATGGGATTCCCCTCCGCAGCCACCTATGTAGTTCCCTAGGAGTGGCAACTATGGATACCAACTCTTTGCAGAAGCCAGGCGGAACAGTCGTTAGGTAAGTTTGGACAAGTAGGAGAGGGGGTATCTCTCTTCCCTGTCTTCACAGACCCTCGTGCTTAACTCCCAGATCCGGAGCTTTCCTGGTCTTCCTAACGCTATTGGATTTTCTCTCGTTAATCAGACTCCTATATTTGACGTTTAATATGGCCTTGGAGAGTTAACTCTCCACTCGCCTAATCCAAGGCCCTAAAATCCTAAAACTTGTTGGTGTATTTAACTTAAAAGAAAAAATTTCTAGTTGATTTTAGTTAGCGCTTGATTTTAAGGGTTGTTCTTTAAGTCAAAGGATGATGGAAGTGAAACTAGTGGTGTTTTTTCGACGGAAAAGAAATTAATAAAAGCTAACTATATGCATGTGCACTTTGTCATTGTTTTTCGATGAAGAGTAATTTCTATAGGGTTTGAAAGGAAATTTCTAATGAAATAAACTTTTCTTTTCTTTTCTTTTCACTCACACTTCACACTCAAAAGTTAACAAAACTATTTATTCCTAAAGAGATGCAAATCTATCCTAATGTAACAACTAAATGCTTGATGCAAGATTGAGAACTACTCAAGAAATGAAAGTTGCTTTGGTTATCAAATTTTCTTTTGCCACTTACAATATCTAGATTGAATATGAAATGCTACCATTCATTTCGTCTTGATACTAAAAACAAAACTTAAGATAAACATAAAGCACTTTCACTCACCAAAAGGAAACCAAATGAAAAGCAAGTTCAAGAAAGAAAAAAAAAAACTTTTCAAAAAGTTCTCTTCAAAGTAGCAACAAAAAAAGTCTTTTCGAAAATGCTTTCAACAAAAATTGAAACTTTGCGATTGAAAAAATAAGCAAGAAACAATTTTGCAAGTTGACACCCTACAAAGAATGAAAATTCAACAAAAACAAATGTGTTCAAAAAGGCTTTTGAACAATCGAAAGCAGCAAGGAAAGCTTTGGTAACAAATATAAAAAAAAAGATCAAAAAGACAATTTCAAGAAAGTATCAAATGACAACTTTGATGAAACAAAGAAGTAGATGGTCATAAAAAGCGATTTCGTTAAGCAAACAAAAAGTCACCAAAAAGCAAAGTTCAACACACAGATTGATAACAATGTTTCTGCTCTGATAACTCAGAGAAGCCAAGATTCCAATCATTAAATCTTGCGTGCTTTTAGCAAAAAATATAATGACGCTTGCAAACACAAAACAAGACCAATACTCCTTATAATCAGAGAGAAATCGGAGTAAGACGCTTGCTGTAACACAGACAACTGATACTAGCAAAAATGATTGTTTCAAACCGACTCAAAACACCAGACAAACTTCAGAGACACAAAAATTTATAAATCCCGAAAGTTGCAAGATATACATGACTGTACTTAGTGCATATTGCGTGCATACGCTACTGTGCCTAAGGAAACCTGCATATACGCGGGTTTACTTGAGTGAACAAGCGTTTATATGCTTCTGTAACTAAGGAAAACAGCGTATATATAATATTCCAAGAAAAATAAAAAACAAACTGAAGAAACTGGTAAAACTCAGAAGTAAAGAACAGACCAAACAGTAACAGTAAACTAGCAAGCAACTGAGCCCTGATAGGCTTGAAAAACACCCAAACTAGGATTAACAAGAGTGTTGTCCCCAGTGGAGTCGCCAATTCTATTGAGGGATTTGATCCCCTAGGGCTTTTCAGTGGAAACCCTAGCAGACTAAAAGTTGTCTAAACAAAGAAACATGCACTCACATAGCCATTATGCTATCAAAAGCAAATTCTAAAGTAAGAAGGACGTACCTCTGGTCCTATGTTCGAGTAGTTCCTTAAGGGTCCAAACCCTTCTTCAAGTCCCTTTCGCTCCCTTGTCCTGCAAAACAACCAATTCCAAAGAATAC
>APFE030174369.1:14916-39205 GCA_000404065.3 Pinus taeda | reverse complement strand
TCAAAATTCCTAACAACACCATATGAAAATCATGTTAGTTTGGAAAACAAACCAGAACTAACTTTCCAGAGAAGGAAGAATCAGCTAGCATGCCTCTTGAGCTAGGACATACAGATACATGCGGTCCTTTCAGGAAAAGAACACCTCGAGGAGAAAGATACTTGATATTATTCATTGACGATTTCTCCAGGTTTGTCTAGTTAGGACTTATGAAGCACAAAGATGGAGCATTCGAAAAATTCAAATCCTTCAAAGCCTTGGTTGAAAATGAATCAGGTCACAAAATTAAGTGCCTCAGATCCAACAGAGGTGGGGAGTTTACCTCAAATGAATTTTTCGATTTCTGTGAAGAACATGGGATAAGAAGAGAATTCTCTACAGCTAGAACTCCTCAGCAAAATGGAGTGGTGGAAAAAATGAACAGAACAATCCAACAAATGGCTCGTGCTATGCTTGATGAGTCAAGAACTCCTGCAACTTTCTGGGGTGAAGCTGCTCATGCTGCGGTGGTTATTCTCAACAAAACAAATGTCCGGGTGAACAGCACTCAAACTCCTCATGAGCTCTGGAATGGTAAGACTCCTTCGGTAAAGCGCTTCAAAATCTTTGGGAGCAAATGCTATATTAAGAATACTGATGAGCAGCTTGGCAAACTTGAACCTAGAGCAGATGAAGGCATTCTTCTTGGTTACTCTCCACATAGCAAAGCATACAAGTGCTACAATAAAAGACTTGGCAGAATTATTGAAAGCATTGATGTAGTGGTTGATGAGAAGGGATACATCCCTAGACAAGTACATCATGAAGACATCGAAGAAGATGAAGGCTACCCTCAACAGCAGAATGATGAAGAACCTCAAGAAGAACCTGAAGAAGAATCAGAGGAGCAGACAAGAATAGAAGAAAAGACTCCATCCAGATATGTTCAGAAGAATCATCCAGAATCTCAGATTATGGGGCAGAAAGAAGCAGGTGTACAAACAAGAAGAACAGTTGCAGAAGCCTCAAGCTATTTGGCATAACTCTCCTCTACTGAACCACAAAATGTGAAAGAGGCATGCAAAGATGAATGTTGGATAAAAGCAATGGATGAAGAACTTGAGAAAATCGAAAGGAACAACACTTGGGAACTCATTCCTAGACCAAAGGATAAGAATGTTATCGGAACAAAATGGGTCTTCAAAAATAAATTGAATGAAAATGGAGAAGTAATTAGAAACAAGGCCAGACTTGTTTGTAAAGGGTATGCGCAGCAAGAAGGAATAGACTTTGAAGAAACCTTTGCTCCTGTTGCAAGACTTGAGCCCATCCGAATGTTCCTTGCTCTCTCAGTTTCAAAACTTCAAAGTATTTCAAATGGATGTGAAATCAGCCTTTCTGAATGGAGACTTGGAAGAAGAAGTATACATTGAACAGCCAGATGGGTTCATTCTTGGAAATGATCCAAATCTTGTATGCAGATTGAAAAAGGCTCTCTACGGGATCAAACAAGCTCCAAGGGCTTGGTACTATCGTTTGGACAAATATCTTCATCAACAAGGTTTTTCAAAAGGATCAGTAGATAGAAATCTTTATATAAAAATTGAAAATGACAAATTGCTAATACTTGTTGCATATGTAGATGACATTTTTTTTGGCAGCAATGAAGAAGACATAAGTCAAAGCTTTGCCTTGGTCATGCAGAAAGAATTTGAAATGTCCTTGCTGGGAGAACTGACATATTTCCTTGGTTTGCAAATCCAACAAAAGGAAGGAGGAATCTTTTTATCTCAAACCAGGTATCTCAAACAGATCTTGAAGAAATATGGCATGGAAGATGCAAAACCAGTATGTACACCCATGGTCACAGGATGTAGCCTCAGTGCAAATGATGAATCTGCAGCAGTACATCAACCAACCTACAGATCTATGATCGGAAGTCTACTTTATATGACAGGTACCTGACCGGACATCATGCATGCAGTAGGAATAGTTGGTAGATTTCAGGCAAATCCGAAGGAGACTCATCTTCAGGCAGTAAAGAGAATTTTCAAATATCTTCAAGGGATACAAAATTATGGCTTATGGTATCCTAGAGATACAGATCTCACACTTCATGCTTATACAGATGCAGATTGGGCCGGAAGCATGGATGACAGGAAGAGCACAAGTGGTGGTGCGTTCTTTATGGGTCCCAGATTAGTATCTTGGTTCAGCAAGAAACAGAGTTCAATTGCCTTGTCTACAGCGGAAGCAGAATATGTTGCTGCTGCATCTTGCTGCACTCAACTCCTTTGGATGATGCAGACCTTGCAGGATTTTCAAATCACTTGTACACCACCTATCTCTATCTTATACGATAACACAAGTGCAATCAGCATCTCAAAGGATCCTGTCATGCATTCAAAAACCAAGCACATACCATTCAAGTATAATTTTCTACGGGAACAAGTGCTTGAACAAAAGGTCAAGTTGGAGTATGTTCCTTCTAAGGAACAAGTTGCTGATATTCTCACCAAACCATTGCCCAGGGATACTTTTGAATACCTCAGGCAAAAGATGGGGGTTGTTGATGCATCATCTTATTGTTGAGACTCTTCTGGTTGTTGGTTGTACGCATGATTCATCTGGGGTATATGCGTACATGTGCTGGGTTGCGGCACAGGTTTAGGGGGAGCATATAATGAATTGTTGGCATTCTGGAGGATGTACAAAAGGAGATCATGGGAGCTGGTCTAAATATAGCTGCAATATGTCTCTATCTCTTTCTTGGTCATTAATGGTGTTTGGTGGATTATGGTTCTTCTTTGCCGATCTGGTTCATATTCAGGGCATACATGTTCTTAGGGGAGTATAACCCTTTGCCCTTGATGTCAAAGGGGGAGAATGCCGCTGAAGTTTTTGAGGTTACCATCAAGTCCAAAGGGGGAGATTGTTGGCATTATGTTTTTGGTATGGTTATATGTTACATATGTTGTACTTGATGGCAACACCCATGGTATGTCTCTCAATATGATGAGAATTAAGAAGTACGCAGGAGAACAATTCAGAAGATGCGTACCCGCAGGTACGCCGTGCAGGGACCGCATCCACACATGCAGGCTACCCATTCATGAGGTGCGTACCCCCAGTGCACACACTTCAAGGCAGTAAAGCACGCACACGTGGGGTTCCTTATGTTTAACCTTTGGTATTTAACCGATGGTATTGTGTTATTATGGTTTTGGCCCGTGGTATTGTTTTATATTATTATTATTATTGAGCCCCATGATCCATGACTTGAGGAAGATCTTGCCTACATAAAGCAAAGGAGATCATTTGGCTTGGGTATGCTTTTGGGTTGAATATCTTAAGATCTGAAATATTGGGTTATTGTTTCAAAAGCTCGATCTATATGAAAGTGAAGTGGAAAGCGAATCTGTGAAGGGTGATCTCTCGAGCGCTGTAGCTGTGGAAGTGCGGAGGCGCTGCAGGAGACGCCGTAGGAGGCGCCGCAGGAGGCGCCGCAGGTTGCGCCGCAGGAGATGCCACAGGAGGCACCGCAGGAGACGCCGCAGGAGGCGCCGTAGGAGACGCCGCAGGAGACGCCGCAGGAGGCGCCGCAGGAGACGCCGTAGGAGGCGCCACAGGAGACGCCACAGAAGGTGTTCTGGGTTTAGTTTTCTGTTATTGTGGATCTGGTTATCTGGGTGACTTACTAGTACTTGATGATCATTTGATATTTATGGATCCAGTTTGAAAATTTATGAAAAGTGGTCCTTGAAAGAAAAGAAGTAGGGGGTTGTAGCTCCCTTCGAGGAGGGACTGGAAAACGAGAGAGAGTTGTAGCTCTCTGCAGGTTGCAGCCTGCGTACTGGTAAAGGACTGCACCAGTACAAGACCATTGTAAAAGGAGTTTCTAATTTGAAAGAAGATAGAGACATATTGCAACAGGTGGTTTTCACCCACATTGGGTTTCCACCTTATATCTGGTGTTCTTTGATGTGACTGTCTGTTTTTCTTGTTCATGCTCATTGTTTTATGGTACTGATATGCAAAAATAATTCAAAGTATAAATAAGGAAGAATTGTTAAAAGGACTAGATAATACTAATTCAGCCCCCCTCTCAGTATTATTTTCAACACTTTTCTCACTCTGATGAGGAGTCTTAATTTCCATATCTCCTGATAAGCTAGATTGGCTTCCATTAGACAATTTATGTATTTCTAGTTTAGCTTCATGAATAAAAGGATCATAATAATTTTCCACCCTTCTATTTGAAATAATGTGGTGTGGGTCATATGCATATTTTTCACCTAGTTTTAAATCCATCTCCTCAAGTATTTGTGTACTTCTTCTACGGCTTTTTTGTTGTTTAGAATGAAAGGTCCCATTATCTTTGGAAATTTAAATAAATATTCCTTTTTTGTTGGCACAGAGTGTATCTGATCTACATTCAAGCTATACCTGATGAAGTCTAGTGAAAAAACCTCATAGGTATAAAAACTGGAAGTCTAAAAGGGGCAACTTTTGCTCCATATAATCTGATTTCTAAATAACATTCAAATTGAAACCAAGCACCCACTTTGACATATTTGCTATTTTGAAGTATAGAATGAGACTTTGGCAAGAAACAGGGTGAAGGATAATTGTTCAAAATTAAATAAACAACTCATAGGAAAGAAGAGGAAAAATACATCAATCCTTGGCCATTACCAGTGTCTCTTATCACATCAGTCCAAAACACTATTGATTGTTTGTTTTTATTAGGGTCCACGATATTCAGCCCTCAATGCATGAACCTTTCCACATGAGTATATAAAAAAGAGATATGTGACAAGAGATGGAAATCTAAAACAACGAGTGACAGGAAGATCTGATAATTGAGAATTTATCATTTTTTCCCAGAAAGAAGGTATATCAAAAAATATATATGGGTTCATCATTAGACTGAACATTCCTAAGATGGCCTTATCCACAATGTTGGTGTATTCCTTTCCTAAGATTTTTACCAAAATTTGTAGCACAGATCTGACTTCTTCAACAAAAGTATCTAGAGGAAATTGAGGAGGTTCCATGGGCAATTTTTTTTCCAACAGGAATTAAAAAGAAACCGAGTTGAGCATAGTTAGAAGAATACAAGTCTTGAAATGTGGAAATCAAAGATTCTTATGAGAATGTAGTGTGAGAATTTTCAACTGGGAAGCATAAGGCTTGCTGAATTAACAAAGTTGACACTTGAAAGATATTTTCCCCTACTTTAGTCATGATAAAACATTTCTGTGGGTAAATAGCACACCAACATGTGTTTCCATTCATGAAGAGTATGGATGGGAGCTTGAGCATCAACACTTGGTGAAGGATGACTCCCTTTTGTCTGAGCCTCTTCTGTTATTTCCTGACATTTTTGGTGAACCTGTCATCCATGATTTCGCATGTGTATCTTCATCCATGGATCCCATTGTTTATCACCCGTAGGACACACCAAATGTGGGTCCATCATCCAACAATGGAGAGGATAAGTTATTCATTGAAAATCCACTTGATATTTCATCACCCTTTCCCAGAAACATAGAGGATGAGTTTGTTCGCTTTTGATCTACCCGTCTATTTGATTTATCATATCATGAGGATGCCGATAAAATCATTGATTTTTCTAATCGTGGTTGTCGTGATTCGTTTACTCTTATATTCGATCACGATCATGTTTCTATCGCAATTGATTTCTTGAAGCCACTGATTTATTATGATCTATCTGACGAGGAAGTTCAAACACCCCAGACTATTGTGGCACTTTAGCCCGAGCTAATGGTTATGTCAGGCCCTTGCTATCATGAGGTTGGTTTCACTTCCAACCTAGAAATTATTCAATCACCTAAGGCTCCTCATCACTCATCTGTATGCATTGAAGATAAATATTACACACAGATCATGCTTCCTCCACTTGAACTGCACGATCCCATCGCTCATGCATTGGAGGAATCTTACATTGAAAGCACACGTGCAAGATGAAAGTTGTCTTTTTTTCTTTTGTTTTCTTGCATGTTGCAGTCAAGAGTGTGTGTATGCTTCATAGCTGCACGCAGTGTCTCACAACACCATGATAAGTCCACAGACCACGTGTCATGTACTTGCACTCACTTATGTCTGATGGAAACTTTTAAAGATGAAGTGCATTTGTATTCATTATTATATTTTTCTTTATTGTTGGTTCGCACAACCGGGTTGCTCATAGACCAAGCCTTCACCAACATGGGTCAACCAATGCACCAATGGCTACATTGGAAATATCACTTCATGTGATCAAGCCCATGCACCATTAGCTTAGGAGTAGGAGTAGTGTTTTCTTTCAGTCTGTTTGCTTGCATGCTTGTTTGCTTACTTGCTTTGCTTGTTTGTTTGTTTTTTTGCTTGTTTTATTACTCACTTTGATTTCACATTTACTTCTGCTTCTGTTTTGCTTTGTTGTTTTTTTGGTTGTTTTTGTTCATAGGTTAGTCGCATGAAACCATGTCTGATTATTGAAACAAGATGGGTAAAGTACAAGAGGCCTTGTGTAGCTATCACTACTTGGTTATCTATCATCCTACCTCTGTATGAAGAATTTGTTACTTTTATTCCATGATACATCGATGGAAAATACATAATATTCGAAGTGAAACTTGGTGAAAACATAACACTTGTGTGCTAGATAGTGTCACCTACTCTAGTCGGTTGTTTTTGGGATAACCTTTGTCAGCTCAATCAAGTAGACTAAGGTGAGGGGAAAACCTTAATAAGCATGTCAGAGGTATATAATAAACTACTTCTCTGAAGGAACAACCTCTTCTGCTCTCAATAATTCAGGATCCCTCTTCCACCTCTGAAATGAATAAGTGTTATGCACAATTATGAAAAAAGAAAAAAAATGAAAACAAAAAAATTGAATAAGGCAAAAGAAGAGAAAGGATTCCAACACAAAGAGGTGATGTAAGTAACTTTGCCGAGGTACTGACGAGGTTTGTTTGCAGCAAAGTGATGCTTGTGTTCCGACGTGACTCCACCCGGGTGCTGTCCAAGGCTACTAGCAGCGATGCAACACCAGAGATGAAACTAAGACTCTGATGAATATACTGCTTGTGCATCAATATACCCCTCAAACCTATTCGAAAAAAATGTGTTGACTTGGTTTGGAATGTGTGTCAATTGACTAAGAGCTTGGCAAACCAAGACAAACTTAGAATTGAACATTACTTCTCGAGGTGTTAGACTTGCTTTTCATGAACAAGGTCCATTTAGAGAGTTGAAGTTCTACCAGTGTGTCGCCAAGTGTTGTAGCAACTAAAACCACCCTCCAAAATTTTTCCTTAGCTTCATTTTGGAGCCTCCCTACCAACCTTACACAGGAGCATGTCCTTCCTTGTGAAGTACACAAGCTTCAATGTTTTCCTTGCAAAATGATAGTCAGTGAATCAAAGCTTGTTGCATCCCCCTCACAGGTTGTTTATCCAGACTTAGTCCAACTGTAGGCTGAGCATATCCCTCAAGAAATTTCACAATTCTAGAGGGGAACTAGCCTTCCCTCTTGAAAATACGCAATTCTTTCTAGTAGCCTGTTGGGCTCTTGAATTGCGCAAATCTGCCTATCATTGTTCACTGGAAAAATTTAGAAATTCCTCCCAATATGACTACTTAGCCCAGAAATTGTGCATTCTAGGCAACACTCAGCTCCTCTGCCCAGAAATTGCGCAATCCCTTTGGGCAGCCAGCCCAACTCCCTCCCAGAAATGCACAATTTTTCCTCCTAGTTGAGCAGACTACTGCATGTGCAGTTGAGTTGACAAATTAATTTTCATGCATGGGCTACTTCTCCCAAGGCAGCAT
Organism: Pinus taeda; assembly: GCA_000404065.3. Taxonomy (NCBI): domain Eukaryota; kingdom Viridiplantae; phylum Streptophyta; class Pinopsida; order Pinales; family Pinaceae; genus Pinus; species Pinus taeda. The sequence continues at coordinate 31,384 of APFE030174369.1, read as the reverse complement.
ACAAAGGCATCCCTTGATTCAGGTATCTACTTTTAGCAACTGGAGGTTGGATGCAAGGATCATTTCAAAAACCTCCCAACAAGTGTCACTCTTCCTAGATTTGTGGCATGCGTGTCACATCTTTGATTTTATCAAAACTCATGAACCAGAAACTGCAGAGCTCATTCCTCACATCGACCTTGTAGCTCTGACATCCCACATTGCATCTATGAGTCATCAACACATTCAACTCAGTCATTTTGGGGTAATCCTAGCTTCCATGTCTTGTGTTGCATTTCTATTGCTTTTTGTGTTTCTATGTGTGTGATTGTTATCTGCTTGATTTTAGTGAGTACTTGTTGTCGTTTTGGTGTATGTTAGCTTGTAGAAGCACCATTTCAGTTTTCATTAGCATCTCACTGTTGTTGTATGCATAACGTTGTTTTGTACGGATGGTCGCCATTATGGAAACTCGCTTCACACACATGCATGCTTTCCCGTTTTCTGAATCATGTGCTTATTGTTTGCATGAATGATCATTCACTCTTGTTTACACTCATCTCATCATGCATTCACACTTCTAATGTTTTCAATCGCTCGTCGGCCGGACTGGGCTGCCTTGACTCAGACCATTCCTTTCCTGGCTAGTATTGTACATTTCCAGAAGTGAAGGCTCTCCCTTCCCTCAAAAAATTGTGCCAATATAGCCAGGCACTAACGTCCACGCAAGAATTGTGCAATTATTGGAGGGAATGTCCTATTGGCCCGAGAAACTGCGTAATGTAGTTTTCTGGTTGCATCTCACTACTTACTAAATTTGTGCATTGCACAGTTTCAGTCCTCAGTAGGCCATGCTGGAATGTGTATTGTGCAGTTCCAGCAGGTAGTCAGCCTACTGATAGCCCAAACTATGCCTTGCACAATTTTGGCAGTCAGTCTCCCGACCTCCCGGTGGAAATTGTGCAACCTTCATGATCTATCACACAGGTATGTTGCAAGTCAGTTCTCAAGATTGTTTTGGTTTTTGACTGACAGATTGCTTTCCACTAGTGTTTCTATGTCTCTAGGTATCACAGGTGTTCATTTTCCTCTCAGCATCACAGATACAATGGTTTCCAGGAGAGCAGAGATGAAGACATCGTTCAAATCACACTTGGGGATGCAGTCGATCAATTGTCTATGAACTTTCCTACCTACGTAGACATTGATTTTTTTGTAGACAAGGACATCAAGATATGACAATAGCAACATCACAGCAAGTGACACCATCAACAGCAGATGAAGGCAACATATTGAATGCAACGAACGCAAGAGGAATTTTGTTGACAACACAGAGGTGGAACAAAGTTGCAAGCTCAAGAAGATCCACTTGTGATGAAAGAAACTTTGGAGACTCAGGATATAAGGTGACGACGTGACAAGAAGATCACGCTAAGGCATATAATAGAACAGAGAAGGAGTTTCATGTGTTGAAGCTACAACTCAAGGAAGAACAAGAGCTGCATAGATGAGAGAATGAGTTACAACAAGAACATGTACAGCAGTGCATCATGCACTCATGGATGAAATTTTGCTTGTACAAGTTATAGATCCATCCCAGTAGCTGGCACGGAGCAGACAAAGTGAGAAGTGTGGTTGATCATATGCAAGGGAATGCAGCAACATGCATGTCATTATGTGCACGCACCGAGGTGAAGAAAAGAAGCAAGTCCGATTGGAGCTGAACATGTACCTCGACAAGTTGATGTGCACGGCCACCAATACATGCTTGGAGAGTAGCGTAGACACTATGCATCAATATGTTGTCATTCTAGTCGCACCAAGACATCCATGCGCATGCTATTAGATGAGTTGGACAGAGGATCCATATCAGTGCACCCAGATGCAACGGAGGCAATAATTTTCTTCAACAAGATGTCACCATTGAGCAAACAGAAAACCAAGCTTGGCATCATCTCATCACCTTCGACCATCACAAGCATGTTAAAGAGTTGGTCTCACCACAACAGTCCAAGTGTCAATGATGTCTTGCATGTCTTGCTCAAGCGATTTTGTCTCACATGAGCACATGTGGATTGTAATGTAACGTCTTGTCAAGTGGAAGTTCAAGTGTCAATAGTTGAATGTAATAGTCATAAAGTAGTTGAAGAGTCATGAGGGTAGATGAATAGTCTCAAAGGGGAATGTCAAGGATCACCCCACCCTTTGCTATAAATAGTACCTCATAACTCACTGTTTAGGCTTTTGGTCAGCCAATCTTCAATAGGACTTTTTTAGAGAAAGGTTGGACAGTATTGTAATGCGCCTTGGTTTCTCCATTGCGCAGAGCTAGTATATCTCTTTGGAGGAGAAGATGGTTGTGGCTATAACGTTCCACTATCGGAACTAGCAGTTCGACATGGACGTATTGAACTTACACTTCTTAATATTACAGAGCCATGATATTTTCATGCATATGTTGTTGTTATAGTTGGACTATTCTAGTTGCTATAGCAATGTATGTTATTTAACTTAGACATTTGTGTATGAACTATTTTTTATGCAATTGCATGAATCTTGTTGTAGGCATGTTGTTGTTTTAACAATCACTTTGTATTTCTCACTAACTTTCCTTCCAGCTAGTGATGCATCTTCGCTCATGTGTTCCCTTCCAAGTTGAGTACTATTACAGGTTTCCAAGGGGCACACTCACCTCACCCTCTGTGTGTTAGAACCTCTCATGCACCTTCCTTGATTCACTACAGCTGTCACACCCTTGCTACCAATAGGGAAATTTTACTTGCATCTGTGAGAAACCACGGTCAAGGCATTACCGTATGACCAACTACTGGGAATCCTACACCAAACGGTCTGAGGTCTAATTAGGACTTCTTAACGGGGAGATCCCCTGACATGTTGGCGGGTCCAGCACCATCAACGGGTTCTAACCCTATCCTTCTCAAGGCTCCAACCTTATTTTTAGAGGCTACAACCCCTGAGGAACCAAGCCTTTAACGTTTTTAATAAAATGAATAAGTAACTTACATTAATTAGTCCACAAGTCCGTTATGGACTTCCAATTTTTCATTGAAGAATCTTAACTGTCCAATACTTCACTTGTAAAAGATTCTAAAATTGCTAATGTTTCACTGTCCAAGTATGCTTTCAAGACTCCTAATGGTTCACTATCCAAATATGCTTCCAACACTCCTAGTGCTTAACTATCCAAGAATTTTCACTTTGCTGCTTAGAATCATAAATTATTTATTAGTTCATGCCTCCAAACTTATCACTATTCCAACCTTCAATTCTTCATGGGTTCGTTATTGTCCATATGTTTTAAGTATAAATTATAGGTGACTATTGATGTGATATTTATAAAGAACTGTCATAGGTGAACTCCTTGTCATAGGTCTGAAGGTATAAATACTTCACCAAAAAAATCAAGCTACAGGATGTCTACTTCTTCTTTACAAAGGCTCTGAACCCTTAGAACAAACATATCCTTTAATTCTAATGAGATCCAAGCCGAAAATCCTAGTTCGAAGTTCTGGGCTTCAACCCGAAATAGAAATCTTAGATTTGTTGTAGGTATACTCAGGTCTGAGGTTTATGACTGAGATAGGAAGCTATCTATCCAAGTTTAAGTGTCTTCCACGCGTTCAAGCTTCAGATATCCTCTACTGTCAACAGTCCAAACTATCAACTGATCCAAGTTGTCCAAAAGGGAGTTGTCACAGGTCTGTCCAGGCTTCAGTTCAAAGTTATCACCACAAAAGAATACACCGAAGGTTATGTTGCTTGAACCTAGATCTGAGGCACTGCAATCAATTAGTCTTAAATAAGGGGGCTTGACCCAACAAATCTGAGGAGGTATTCAATACTTCTAGGCCGAGGTCTTCACAAGTTACCCACTCTTCAGTTTTGACTTTAAACACTGTCTTTTTGGCCTCCTATAGTTAACGGGCCATGAACTTATCTTCTTTTCTTATCCTCTGAATTAATTTTCACTGAATGATGGATGAAAAATGAAGTACTACACTTATATTTATACATATTTTCGATTTGAATGAAGGGACATGTCTTTTGGAGGGAGGCTAACTAGGATAACTGAGCTTAAGTTGGCTAGGGTAGAGAATAAGATATTATCTTAAAAAATCAATTTCTCTTAGACTACTGGGAGTTAGAGGCTGAGTGAGGTCCCATTGGAAAGAGGAAGATTCCTCTACAAGGTAGTGGAGGATTCATTGTAACATGATGCCTTCAATATGTTAAAAAATAATTTTCTTTATGACTGTTCAGAAATTTATAGTACAAATGTTGGGGTTTTTAGGATTCTTTATGCATAAGTACATTTGAACTATGATAAGGGTTAGGGAATTGTCATTAGGGCTCCAAGTGTGATTTTCAACAATCATCCATGTCACGACCTTCAATAGTGCTCATATTGACATAAATGACAATTATTGACCAATAATAGTTTTTTGTGGTATTTAAATTGGTAGTGTCAGAGATTCTAAGACCCTAACCTAGATTCGAGTGCCATGGAAAACACAACAGGAAGTATGTGGGACAAGCATTCCCACTTTCATCAACTATTTTTAGCATATGATTATGAATCTCCTTAATATTATTTACAAGTTTAGCGATGACACTATCATATTTAATTTTGACTCTCTATTGCCATGAATAAATTAAACATGATGATGTGTATCAAGAATATATTTTGCCTCTAAAACACATGTTTTAAATCTAGCTAGCTTCAAACCAAATCTTTTTAAAATTTCCTTGATCAACCCATATGGCACTCCTTTGCCATGAGATATTTGATGATGCTTGTTTTCATGAAGCGATAACAATTTATGTGTTAGATCTTTAATAGATTTATCACTTTTGTTGACTAGACTATAAAATCCCTTCAGGAGTAAAAAATAGTTGTATATATGTAGGATTTAACTTATATTTTGATACAACATTTACTTTCAATAGTCATTCCAGTGAGGATCTACATTTTACAACAACATTCATTGTGTTCAAATATATCTTCACTCTGTAGAATCCATACTCTATGCTATTGGCATGTAGCATAACATATGGAGGGCATGTCCAACAAACAGTTTGTAGTCACAATGAGAGATTTTGTTTTATTCCAAATCATCAAGAATATGGAGCAGCTACCAATGCATGAAATAGAATGTGCCAATATGAACATAGGAAAATTCAGAGGATGTTCCATGAGTGTTGCATTCAATTGATAACTCCTTTGTGGGTTTATTGCACTAATTAAGAGTAAAACATCTCTTTCATAAATGAACTCTAAAAAGGAATAATTTTCATACTCAAACATAATCTCAATTAGTTAAAATTATAAGCCTTTCCAGACATAAGATGATATTTTACAAATATTGAATGTTGATGATCTGAAAATGAGATCTTTGACAATTATTACAGACTCATGTGCATGGATATGCCTATGTTACTTTGTGCAATGGATCGATAAGATTGCGAAATACATAGACAATGAAGTAGTTAAAGAACATAATAGACAACACACATAAACACAACAAGTTTAATAAGGAGTTCACCCAACACTCCTGGGCTACATCTCCTAGTCCAACCTTCAGTGGTGACCTCTCTATGATGTCTTCAAAAACAGAGTTTTACAATAGTGAGCTCAATTTGATCCTCACACAACAAATACAAAACAATAAGGCTTTACATGGATCCCCCAAGTCTGCTTGAGTACATAGACTCTCCTCATTGACTCTATGTCTCTATTTGCTCTATCTCAGCATTGCCTGTTTCTATTTATGTCAGTTCTGTGGCTTTAAAGCCAATCGGTGTTGTCTGTTTGGTCCTCCTTCTTGAGCTCTCTAGTTTCTTGGCCTCTGTCTGCTTAGATCCCCCTCTGAGCATTAACAATCATTTCTAAATGCTTTCAGGGATGGTGGCCACATGTTCTATAATGGAATGGGTCATCGGGCCTTTGAAATACCTGAAATAACCATTCTCTATTTACACATAGAAATACATTAAAAACTGTGAAATTCCACCAAATTTCCATTTATGAGACTTCAAACATTACGAATCTGCCTTATAACTCCTATCGGGTCCACCTGTATATCGACATCGCATCTCCACCGTTGATCTAGGAGATCCATATCCAACAGTTGTGGTTCATTTCGGGTGGCTCTTTCGTACGGGGGTTAATCGCCCGATAAGGATGGTTTTCTCTCTCCTTAGCCTAGACATGTGGCAGCCAGTGTATGGGCTCGGGCAGAGCCTATCCAAAACCATTTACCACCTTTGGTCCTCCCAAAATCCCGCTTATATCATGATTTCCCTTTGTATTAAAAAATACATTAAAACATGAAAATCCCACTCACATTGGACTTGAAATAACATACAATAGCATTAAGAAACCCTTTCGGGTCCGGTTTCATCGCTCAGCACTTTGTTCTTTGTATTTTGTATATTTAAAAAATACACGGAAAAGCCTTGTTTCCTGGACCTCAAAATATATCAAATATCGTTCATAACCCCGTCGAGTCCGGATATATATCGCAAGTCGCATATGTATCGGCCCCCGCTCCGTGTTGTTGTTCTAATGCGACTATGCGATGCGACTTGTCTCAATCGCATATCGCATGAGCACCTGGGCTGTTGAAAGCGCTACATTATAATCTGCTGATGTGATATGGCAGGTTAACCTGGGTCGTCGATCTGCGCACTTGATCGATGGTCCTCGTTGACCTTGTTGATGGCTATCACAACATTTATATGGTCACCTTTGATAAGTTTTGTCTGCCACCAGCAATTGTGATTTGCCGATCGGATCTGGACCGTTGATCGGCCAAATCCGACAGCTCCTATGCGTTGCTCCTTCGATTGTCGATAAGTCTGTTTTTGGTCATTTCCTTGTGTTTTTGCCTTTCGATAGTGCAATCTGAATTTTTAACAGGTTCTTCTTTTGCGATAGTTTTGAATGTTTGAAGAATTAGAAGGTTTTCTAGGATCCATTTGGATCACGCCTTCCCACTGAAAAGGCTTTTGGACCACCAAAAGTTGGTTTTTAAGCATCAATCAAGTGAGGATACAACTTCCTCACTTGTCCAATCTCTATCCATCTTGCACTTCTTGTTTTTGAACCCTTGAGTCCGATTCTAAGGTACTCAACATCCCCTCTACACATAGTTCTCACCTTCATGTCCAGAACTGTATCTTCCTACAACTCATTGAGATATTCAGGCAACAGATCATCAATATAAGGCAACTGACTTTTCTCTTCAGAATCTTCAATCAATGAAGGTTCAAATAGTCTCAAGTTCTTTGCACTAACTATTGAATAGATGTGCATGTAAGCTAGACAATCAAGGCAAAAATCGTTCTCACCAATTTTCTCAAGTATCTTGAAAGGCCCATCCCTTATTAGGTTTAGCTTCTTCCCTTCACCTTGCATTTTGTCTTTGATGATGTACAACTAGACTTAATCACCAACTTGGAATCTATGCTCAATTCGATGCTTATCATGCCTTACATTGTACTTGGCCTAGCTCTATTCCAGCTGTTCCTGCACTTCCTGGTGAATTTCTTAGATTTGTTCAATGAACCTAGTTTCTTTGTCCACATCACTGTGTCCATCAACTACTATGTATTTTTCAAAGACAAAATCCAAGGGAGACCTTGGTATAAAAACCAAAATAAGTCTCAAAACGAGATCTTTGTGTAGAAGAATGCTTGGCACGGTTGTAAGCATGTTGCACATAACATAAATATTCATCCCAAAGCTTGGGATGCTTGCTGAAATAGCCCCTAAGCAACTGGATCACTATCCTGTTGACCCTCTCTATTATGCCATCTATTTGTGGATGAAAGGTTGTGCTCTTCTTTAGTTTGGTGTCCATTAATTCCCATAGACTTGACCAAAATTTCCCAACAAATCAGGAATCTCAATTAGATACAATGGAAGTGGGTAACCCAAAATGAACCTAGACATGCTGAAAAAACAACTTTGCTATTTGTTCAACTGTAATCTGCTTGTTATAAGGTATTAAAATACACATTTTTCTGAACCTATGCACAATAACATATAAATAGTCATGACCTTTTCTAGATTTTGGCAATCCCCCAACAAAATCCATGGAAACACTTTCCCAAGAACGAGAAGGAACTTGTAGTGGAGTGGAAAAGCCTAGTTTTCTATTGTTGGGCTTGCTTTAAGCACACATGGTACACACTTTAATATATATAGAAATTTTTTCATGCATTCTTGGCTAATAACAGAACCTTTGCAGCTATGCAACTGTTTTACTTACACCAAAATGAGCTGATATTAGAGAAGTATGTGCTTCTCGAATTATGTTAACTCTTTCAGTTTGAGGAATGCATAACTTTCCCAAATGATACAAGAGTTGGTTCTTAACATGATAATCCAATTCTTCTACTTGTTTTCCACGACTTAAAGTTGCATATACATCTTTAAAATCTACATCTTAAGCATATTGTTCAATGTAGCTTTCATGCAATACTGAGTTATGCTTAAGTATAGTAGATGCATTTATGATTGGTCTGGACAACATATCTACAACTTTATTATGTATGCCTTTCTTATATCTGAGGACAAGATGAAACTGTTGTAGAAAACCCATCCACCTATAGTGTCTTGACTGCTGCAATTTATTTTATGAGTGCAAATATTGAAGTGGTTGATGATCTGTATGTATTATAATTGTTTCTTTGCCCAATAGGTAATGTTTCCACTTTTTCACACTTTGCACTAATGCATACAATTCTTTATCATATGTGGGATAATTAACTAGTACAAAATTAAATGTCTTAGAATGATAACATATGGGTTTACCATGTTGCATCAACAATTCTCCCATGGCATAGTCATTGGCATCTGTTTCAATCTCAAATGGTCTTTGAAGATCTGGAAATGCTAGTAGTACTGGTGCTATACTAATCTTTTCTTTCAAGGTGTTGAAGGATTTCTGCTATTTGCCTCCCCACTGAAACACCTTGTTTAATCCTATTAAAGCATGTAAGGGAGCTGCAATCAAGGAAAAGTTAGCAATAAACTTTCTCCAATATTGTGCTGCTCCTAGGAAGCTCCTAACTTCTATAGCAGATTTGGGTTTAGGCCAATTCACAATATCTTCAACCTTAGAGGGATCTATCTTCAATTCACCACCCCCTACAATATGACGCAAAGAATTTAAGGTTTTTTTGCCAAATTCACATTTTGATAACTTAACATAGAGATTTTCTTTTTTCAAAACATCTAGAGTCTTCTTTACATGCTTTAAATGTTCTTCCCATGTTTTACTGAAAACAAGAATGTCATCTAAATATACAATTACAAAATCATCAATAAAAGGCCTGAGTACATCATTCATAAATCTCATGAAAGTGGCAGGAGCATTAGTTAAGCCAAAAGCCATAACTAACCATTCATACAACCCTTGCTTTGTTTTGAAAGCAATCTTCCATGCGTCTTTTTCTGCTACTCTGACCTGATGGTAGCCACTATGCAAGTCCAACTTGGAAAAATAAACAACTTCTTTCAACTGATCCAATATATCATCTATGTGAGGAAGAGGATAACGATTCTTGATTGTCATTTTATTCAGTGCTCTGTAATCAATGCACATCCTCCACGAACCATCTTTCTTTCTCACCAACACAATTGGAGATCCACATCGTGATGTGCTTGGTCTTATGAACCCTTTCTCAAGCAACTCTTGTACTTGCTTCTTGATCTCTGCATTCTCTAAAGCGGATAACTTGTACATTCCGATGTTAGGTAATGGAGCATCTTGCTGCAAATGAATATCATGTACAATTTCCTTTTTAGGTGGCAAACCTTTAGGTTCTTGAAATAGGATATCATATTTTGAAACAAATTTTTCTAAATCGGCTTTCTGTTTAGCATCACAACCTTCAAATATATTGGTTTTATTAGGGTTATTTTCCTTTACAACCATTAGTAAAAATTGCTTGCATGAATTTACAATTCTTTTCATCTACCCTGAGTTTATGAGAGTGTAATTACTTTTGAGTTTATGAGCTCTTACAATATATTCTATTCCATATTTGGTGAGTTGATACTTATTTTCGACTCTATATAAAATGGTTTTTCTATCATACAAGTAAGGACTTCCTAAAACAATTCCACATATGTCCAAGGGAACTTTATCTAAGTCAACCTCATCTACAAATGTTGACCCAATAGCAAACCTAAGTTTACATTGTCTAGTCACTTTTAGCTTTGCTTTATCACATACCCAACCTAATGGATATGGCTTCTTGTGAGGTGTGGTTCGTAATCCCAACTTCTTTACAATTGCTTCAGAAATCAAGTTTACTTGTGATCCACTATCAAATAAAGTATCAATCTTTTGATGCTTGGAAATAACTCTAATATGAAAAATCTCATGTCTTATCCTCTCATTTTCTTCATTATCAATAGATTGTGTAGAATTACTAGTAGATGCTTCAAAAATTTTACCTTTTATACATGTGGCTATGACTATTGTTTCATCCCCTAAGTCTAACCCCAAATCTTTCTGAATAATAGTAGCAGTCTTCTTCTTCTTGCCATCGAACTTCTTGGGTTTTAGCTCTGGATGCAAATACCAGCAATGTTCATCATCGTGTCCATCCTTCTTGCAGTGAGTTCATGAAGGTTTTCCTTTCTGTACAACATTCACCTTCCTCTCTTTCCATTTTTTCTTCTTCTTTTCCTTGATCTTGCTTGCAATGGGTTTTGATGATCCCCCAATCTCTGGGTTCACATTCTTGCCTTTAGCCTCTAGATGTGTAGCCTGAACAGATACCTCATATATGCTAGTAGGGTTAAACATGAGAATGTTGTGCCTCAAATAGCTATGCAGACCACCTATATATTTCAACAAAGTTTCAGGTGGGTCTATACAAATGCCTAGAATTAAAGCTCTTTTTCTAAATTCTTGGGTATATCTTTGTACACTTTGCCCCTTTAATTGGCGAAGAGTTTGCCAACTCATCATAGCTTGTTGCATATAAGCTAGTGGATAGAATTGTTTTTTAATTGCAGAAAAAAATTCACTCCAGATAGAAAGAATTTTACCATGGTTCTTCAAATCAGCTTGTGTCTTACCTTCCCACCACACTAAGGCAATTCCTCCAAGGTGAAGGCTGGCTAGCTAAATCTTTCTCCTTTCTGAATCGATGTTCTATACCTTGCAATATACATCACTCTGTCTAATCTAGTTATCTAGCTTTTCTGCATTTAATTCTCCATCATATATTGGCAAATAAAATTTTACATCTAATTTAATCAAATATGTTTTCTTCTTTTTATTTTTAGGGCTAGAAGGAGGTGTTGATGGAGGAGGCTCTTCCCCTTTCCCTTTGCCTTCTGAATTGGCAACTAGAAGAGGTTCTCTACTCCTTTTCCTGCTTGAGATACTGAAGGGATTTCCGCTCAGCCTTTCTTAAATTCTCGATACATATCTTCTACCATGGCTCTCATTGTCATGAAACTTTCCATGAACTGAGAGTTTGATTCCAAGGGAATTTCTTCAGCCATTTTCCTCTGAGGATAGACTCTTCCAATTTCTGGGTTAGCCTCAACCAGTTCTCCTTCTCCTATTTTGATCTTTGACCTAGTTAACATTCAACAATCCAGCACAAGCTTGTCTAACCTTAGCAAACCTAAAGCTCTGATACCACTTGATCTGAAAATGAGATCTTTGACAATTATTAAGGTATTATAGACTCATGTGCATGGATATTCCTATGTTACTTTGTGTAATGGATCAATAAGATTGTGAAATACATAGACAATGAAGTAGTTAAAGAACATAATATACAACACACATAAACACAACAAGTTTAATAAGGAGTTCACCCAACACTCCTGATCTACGTCTCTTGGTCCAGCCTTCAGTGGTGACGTCTCTATTATGTCTTCAAAAATAGAGTTTTACAACAGTGAGTTCAATTTGAGTCTCACACAACAAATACAAAATAATAAGACTTTACCTAGATCCCCCAAGTCTCCCTAAGTACACAAAATCTCCTCACTGACCCTCTGTCTCTGTTTGCTCTGTCTCAGCACTACCTGTTTCTATTTCTGTTAGTTTTGTGGCTTTAAAGCCAATCGGCACTATCTGTTCTGTCCTCCTTCTCGGGCTCTCTAGCTTCCTGGCCTCTGTCCACTCAGATCCCCCTCTAAGCATTAGTAATCATTGCTAAACGCTTTCAGGGATGGTGGCCACCTGTTCTGTAACAGAATGGATCATCGGGCCTTTGAAATCCCTGAAATAACCATTCTCTATTTACACAGAGAAATACATTCAAAACTGTGAAACTTCGCCAAATTTCCGTTTATGGGACTTGAAACATTATGAATCCGCCTTATAACTCCTATCAGGTCCGTCTGTATATTGACATCGCATCTCCACCATTGATTGGGAGATCCAGATCCAATGGTTGTGGTTCATTTTGGGCAGCTCTTTCGTACGAGGGTTAACCACTCGATAAGGGTGGTTTTCTCTCTCCTTAGCCTGGACACATGGCAACCAGTGTATGGGCTCGGGCAGAGCCCGACCAAAACCATTTACCGCCTTTGGTCCTCCCAAAATCCCGCTTGTATCGTGATTTCCCTTTCTATTAAAAAATACATTAAAACATGAAAATCCCGCTCATATCGGACTTGAAATAACATACAGTAGCATTAAGAAACACTTTCATGTCCGATTTCATCGCTCAGCGCTTTGTTCTTTGTATTTCATATATTTAACGAAAATGCAAAATACATGGGAAAAGCCTTGTTTCCCAGACCTCAAAATATATCGAATATTGTTCATAACCCCGTCGGGTCCGAATATATATCACAAGTCATGTATGTATCAGCCCCCTCTCCATGGTGTTGCTCCAATGCCATTATGCGATGCGACTTGTCGCAATTGCATATCGCATTAGAACTCGAGCTATTGAAAGTGCTCTGTTGTAATTTGTCGATGCGATATGGCAGGTTAACCTAGGCCATCGATCTGTGCGCTTGATCGATGGTCCTCGTTGACCCTGTTGATCGCTATCGCAACATTTATATGGTCACCTCTGATAAGCTCCTTTTGCCACCACCGATTGTGATTTGCCAATTGGATTTGGATTGTTGATCGGCTAGATCTGACAGCTCCTGTGTGTTGCTCCTTTGACCATTGATGAGTCTATTTTTGGTCATTTCCTTGCGTTTTTGCCTCCCGATAGTGTAATATGACTTTTTAACATGTTCTTCTTTTGCGATAGTTTTGAATGTTTGAAGACTTAGAAGGTTTTCTAAGATCCATTTGGATGAGTTGAAGATTTGAATGTACAATAGATGAAAAGATTACAAGCAAAAGCTAGTTAACGAAGCCATTTCCATAAAAATGGGTTTCATAAAATCTTTGAGAGAGACTTTTTAATGGTTTTGCAAATGCAAGTGATAAATATGTTTCCAATGTCTTTTATTAAAATAATAATATGAAATGCAATTCCTACCATGACGATGCCATTACCATGATTGCAAACTACCATGAAATGCTCATTAGAATTTAAATTTGGAGATACAACTTAGGCGATGAGGATCAAACAAAAAAAAGGCTAGAATCTTCATTTGTACAATACTAAATCCATACTTGAATATTGCAATACATAACTTGATAGTATGAAACTTCAAGGTGCATGCATGAAGCAACAATTCTACAAACCCTAATATATTGAGAAGAATCAAAATCAAAATGAAGCAAAGGTGAGCATAGGAAATGTACCTTGTGAAAACATGAGAAACCATAGCCCTCAATGATAGTTAGCTCATCTCTGATTTAACCAACTCAAGACATAATAATACCTATTAAAACCTTCAAAAGCAAAGGGGGGCCCATAATTTAAGTATATTGGATAAAATGTTTGAGGCGAGGGGTTATAGTAGCTACAACAAATTCCTTTTCTTACCTTTTGTTTTTTATAGTGAGTTTTGGACTCCCATTATTGGGTGGAATCACTACGCTTCTATCACTAATGGTGGAGGTATTGGAGCCTCTAGATTCCCTCATGTAATTGATGGTGGATACATAAGTCTCTAGATTCCCTCATATAATTGAGGGTGGATATATAAGTCTCTAGGTTCCCTCATATAATTGAGGGTGGAGACATAAGTCTATGGATTCCCTTGTATCATTGAGGTTGGAGGTGGAGGACCTATGGATTCCCTTGTTTGGCTGGTCGGTGGAGGTTGGAGGACTCTAGATTCCCTATTACAACCTAAGTTTTGGAGAGCTATTGGTTTGATGGAGCAGATTGTAGGAATTTACAGGGTAAGTTCCTCAGACAGAACACCAAAAGGACACCGCTCACAAACAGATCACAGATCAATACACCAGTATTTTGACATGGTTAAAACCCTCAGGGAGGGAAACAGTCCACGGCCTGCGCCAACGTGGCTACTACAGGCAATTTATTAATAAAAGAATGAAAATTTACATAAGCTTCTCTCATGCACGGTAAACCTACAAATGACCCTCCATGCGCTTTAAATAGAATTCATGGACCAATCGGGTGTCAAGCCACGGATCAAGTGTCGGTAATACCGAGGAGAGAATGAACCGTCGGATCACTACATATCGTGACCGTCGGATTGTAAGTTACAAAATGTACAACGGTAAAGAAACACACTTTACCTAACGCTAACCTAACTCTATACTAGACCAAGTTGAACTTAACTATTCTTATGTGTCGGAATATCCTAACATCCCCCCTTAAGAACAACTTGGGATAGGATTGAAGGATTTACAAATATGACACAATAGGAGAAGGAAGGAGGCATTAGAGCCTATCCCCCCTTAGTGACAACTTCCTGAACTCCAAGCATATATCGAAGTTTAGTGAACTTCGCCTCTGTGAGAGCCTTTGTGAAGATGTCTGCAACCTGATCATCTGTGGAACAATATTGCACTTCAAGAACATGGTCATGAATGAGCTTTCTGATGAAGTGCATGTGAAGTTCAATGTGTTTGCTGCGCTGATGCTGAACTGGATCTTTGCAAAGCTGAATGGCACTTTGATTATCACACCAAAGTGTAGTCGGATGCTGCTGTTCAAAGCCCAATTCTGATAGGATCTGACGAAGCCACAAGGCTTCCTTACTAGCTTCCACGGCACCACGATACTCTGCTTCTGCTGACGAAAGAGAAATGGCAGCCTGTTTCTTACAAGCCCATGTAATAGGTCCTGAACCAAGAGTGAAGACATAACCGGCAGTAGACTTCCGATCATCAGGGTCACCAGCCAAATCAGAATCAGTGAAACCAACTAATAGAGGAGTTGCTTTGGCACTGTAATGAATCCCAAACTGTATTGTACCTCGAACATAACGAAGTATTCTTTTAGCTGCTTTCCAATGACTTTCACAGGGTTTTTGCAAAAAACGAGCAACAAGGCCAACAGCAAAGGAAAGGTCAGGACGAGTATGGGTTAAATACAAGAGTTTTCCTACAAATTGACGGTATAAGGGAGCATCAACTTCAGGAGAAGTACAAGAGACTGAAAGTTTGACTCCAGACTGAAAGGGAGAAGGAGCTGGCTTACAATCTTCCATGTGAAAATGACGAAGAATATCACAAGCATACTTGGACTGGGAAAGGGAAATACCCTCCTTGGATTGCAAGACTTGAAGACCGAGAAAATAGTGTAAGTGTCCTAAGTCTGTCATTTCAAATTTCTTTTTAAGGCTGGACTTCACATGGTTTATAAGGTTGGGATCACTACCAGTAAGAATAAGATCATCAACATAAAGAACAAGGATGATAAGAGAGTTGCCCACTTTCTTGGTGTAGACAGTATTGTCAGAATAACACCTAGAAAAGCCAGATTCTAAAAGAAAGCTATCCATTTTGGCATACCAAGCCCGAGGAGCTTGCTTGAGACCATAAAGAGATTTCTTAAGTCGACATACCAGGCTGGAGTCTGTTTGGATGAAGCCAATGGGTTGTTCCATATAGATTTCTTCATGCAAGTCCCCATGCAAGAAGGCAGATTTAACATCCATCTGATGGACTTCCCATTTTAAAGAGGCAGCAAGGGAAAAAACAAGGCGGATAGAGTTCATTTTGGCAACAGGGGAGAAGGTTTCAGTGTAGTCAATGCCTTCAACCTGTGAAAAACCCTTAGCAACAAGACGAGCTTTATGTTTATCAACTTTCCCATCTGGTCCAGACTTGGTTCTGTAAACCCATTTACATCTGACAAGTTTGCGTCCCTTTGGTAGAGGAACAAGATCCCATGTATCATTTGCCAACAATGAATGATATTCTTCATTCATAGCTGCTTCCCAATGTGGATGGCCTGAAGCTTCTGCAAAAAGTGTCAGGATCATGATTTACTGGAGCTTGAGCCAGTAAAGAAGAGGCTCTTTCAAACTGAGAACGTGTACGTCGCTGATCTGTAGGATCATCGGCAAGATCCCCTGCTGCATCCCGAGTAG
>APFE030174369.1:4539-14906 GCA_000404065.3 Pinus taeda | reverse complement strand
GAGCTCCTCCTTCACTTTAAGACCTGCATAAACTAACAAAGCAAACGATTACATAACACCTGAATATTCATCATAAAACAAAGCATATTCATCACATAGACCAAGGAGTACATGAAATAATTCATTAACAACAAATCATTGAGAAGAATGGACTTATTTGTATTAAAGGAACAAAAAAGGAACCATTACAACCTGAGCCTTGGTGTTGTGCAAGCTCCTCCCAGGGTCCAACAAGAGATTTCCTCTACTTTGACAAGCTCACCAACTCCCAATATGGCAACAAGGAAGGATAGTGATCTCTCCTCACAAGTCAACAATGGAAGTCCTAATTCCAGCAGCATTTACCCTTTAGAATGTTCAGCTTTCAACCTCCCCTCCCATGGCCCAATGCATGTATTTATAGTATTCTAGAGGAGGTTATTCAGTTCCAACATCAATGGGATACTCCCTCTTTTGGATGGGGTAGCTCCTCTCTTGATGGGATAAGCTCCTCTATCATAGGAGTGCATGAACCATCTGGAGGCGCTCAATACACGTCAAACACTCTTCTAGAAGGCTCTAGAAGTGACCACAAGTAACGTTTTAAAGATGAAACTCGCGCCTTTTGACCTTTACAGGGGTACGCACCCATCCTTTGGCTTACAGAGCGTACAAGTGCGCAGGTACAGTGTGTTTGGAGTGCGTACACGCAGGCAAGGTAGAGAGAACCTGCGTACCAGAGATAAACATGTTTTTAAGTGACTTTCTCTCTTTTTGAAGTTTGACATGAAGAGCAGAGGTATGAGGCTTGACAAGGAGGATAATATGACTATTGATGGAGCCATATTAACTGCAGATAGTCATGGTGACAAATTTCAGTGTAACAAGGCCATATGATCCATGACCACTAAGGCAGGGCTGGAATGGATGTGAGAACAACCAACGTAGGAAAGGAAAGAGAAACTTTCAACCATGTAATGCAGAGGATCCTTCATCTACCATACATCGATATACATTTGTGTAATTAACTTTGACCTTTATTTGGAAAGGTGTAGCAGAAGGAAGACGAGGCTCAACAAGACTATCCCAATCAAAGGAAACACTCTTAGAACTTGGAGGGGGAACATTCGAAGAAATCGGAATGCGCCCTATACCAGAAGACTCTCTACTAGAGATCAAACAGACTCTTTTGTTAGGTGCTTCACCCCCAAAAGAGGAGTGTAATCGGCCAGTGATTGCACTGGCTTAGCCACCTTATCAGCCAATGGTTGATGGGATTGACAAGAAACCATATCAGATGTAGGAGTAGAATAACTTTCAGACTTATACCATATCCTTTGGACCTCTACAATAGCAGGGCATAAATGAGTAATATGGTCTCCCTTTCATATCTTACAAGGGAACTTAGGTTTGAAACTTCTACGTCTAGGTTTCTTATCAACCTCCATTCCGCCAACATGACTAGCAGTGGTTTGTGGAGATTCCTGAACATGACTTATAGAGGTCGATGACTCTTTGCTAGTATGACTTGCAGTGACTAGACTTATGCCCCCAGCATGACCAGCAGCGACTGAAGGTCCATCTCCAACATGACGAGTAGAGGTTGAAGACTCATCTTCCACATGACTAGCAGAGGTTGAAGATGAAGTGCTAGTATGACTTGCAGTGACTAGACTTATGCCCCCAGCATGACCAGCAGTGGCTGAAGGTCCATCTCTAACATGACGAGCAGAGGTTGAAGACTCATCTTCCACATGACTAGCATAGGTTGAAGATGAAGTGCTAGTATGACTTGCAGTGACTAGACTTATGCCCCCAGCATGACCAACAACGGCTGAAGGTCCATCTCCAACATTACGAGCAGAGGTTGAAGATGAAGTGCTAGTATGACTTGCAGTGACTAGACTTATGCCCCCAGCATGACCAGCAGCGACTGTCTAACATGACGAGTAGAGGTTGAAGATGTAGGGATAGAATTATTCTTCTTCTTTAACTTCCTCTTTCTCCTCTTTCTAGATTTCTTATTACAAGAAGGAGGGGAAAAAGTAATCCCAGATTTCTCTTTGAAAGAAGATGAAAAATTAGCACCCATGTGATGCCCTTGAAATAAAGCATTCAACTGAGAGGCTTCAAGAGAATTTGGAATATTTAGAGTGGACCACAGCCAAATGGGTAGTCCAACATTCAACCCAGGAATATTCAAAGTGGCCAATCAAGGGAGTACCAACGTTTCCAAAGAAAGGAAAAGCACAAGGATCCCCTTTTGGAAGGGTACCTTGGTTGGTTTCCACAGGAATATTGGCCATATCTAACTGATTCATATACCCTTCCCTTATGGAAACGTAGAAATGAATTTTCAAGGAAGATAAACACATAATTAAGACCTTTGCCCTTGAGGAGGCAACTCCACAACTTTCGAAAGAACGACCAAAAGCTTTTCAAGATCGACAGAGTGGTAAGTCCGTCGCTCAGAATATCAAATCCAAAAGTGACTAGACAAAAATAACTAAAGCCAACTATATACAAGGAGAAAAGAGCACTCACTATAAAGTCCCTAAAAGAAGTCAGCCAGTAAACAACTTCCAAGTAGTTATGCTCCAGGTGATGAGGACCGAACACGAAAATACAAGAAAGTGGAGTAAGGGGCTTTCCGAAGATAGTCTGGGATAATGGCGGCGAAGTCCTATCAGCAAAGGTAACAAAGGAAGTTACGCTGACCTCCTAACAACAGCCTACGCTGGTGTAAGCCACCAAGCTTCGCAAGGGTGCCCTCCAGTAGTACCATTGAGAGTGATGCAACGTCGACCTCAAGTGCCATGGGATTCCCCTCCGCAGCCACCAATGTAGTTCCCTAGGAGTAGCAACTATGGATACCAACTCGTCACAGAAGCCAGGTAGAACAGTCGTGAGGTAAGTTTGGACAAGTAGGCGAGGGGGTATCTCTCTTCCCTGTCTTCATAGACCCTCGTGCTTAACTCCCAGATCCGGAGCTTTCCACGTCTTCCTAACGCTATTAGATTTTCTCTCGTTATTCAGAATCCTATGTTTGATGTTTAAATGACCTTGGAGAGTTAATTCTCCACTCGCCTAATCCAAGGCCCTAAAATCCTAAAACTTGTTGGTCTATTTAACTTAAAAGAAAAAGTTCTAGTGAATTTTAGTTAGCGCATGAATTTAAAATGGGTTGTTCTTTAAGTCAAGGGATAAGCGGAAGTGAAACTTGATGATGTGTGTATGAATCAACCAAAAATCAAAGAAAAAGTAACTACATGAATGCAATCATTTTTCTTTCGATGAAAAGAGTACTCTACATGGGTTGTAAGAAACACTTAGAAAGCAAAAACTTTTTCTTTTCTTTTCTTGTAACGCACTTCACAAACACAAAAATCAAAAGAATTGCTAATGCTTTAATGATGCAAACTAATGCAAAGTATAGTGAAGATGCAAGAATCAAAATAACTCTAAAAACAAGAAATGAAAGTTGCTTGCTTATCAATTTTTTATTTCGCCACTTAAAATGTCTAGATGGAATATGAGATGCTACCATTCATTTCGTCTAAACACTAAAAACAAAACTCCAGACAAACATAAATCACTTTCATTCACTGAAAGGAAACTAAATGAAAAATAAGTTCAAGAAAGAAAAACGAAGTCTTTCAAAAAGTTTTCTTCAAAGCAACAACAAAAAAGTCTTTTCAAAAATGTTCTCAACAAAACTGAAACTTTGCGATTGAAACAATAAGAAAAAAACACTTTTGCAGGCTGACACCATACAATGAATGAAAACTCAACAAAAGCAAATGTGTTTAAAGATGCTCTTTAAAAATCGAAAGCAACAATGAAAGCTTTGGCAACAAAGACAAAAAAAAATAAATCAAAAAGACAAATTTCAAGAAAGTATCAATCAACAACTTTCATGAAACAAAGAAGTGGATGGTCACAAAATGCGATTTTTTCAAGCAAACAAAAAGTCACCAGAAACCAAAATTCCACACAAAGATTGATACCAATCTTTCTTCTTTGATAAATCAGAGAAGCCAAGATTCGAACAAGAAATCTTGCGTGCTTTTAGAAAAAAACGATGACGGTTACAAAAACAAAACAAGACCAATACTCCTTATTGTAATATGCTTGTTGTAAAACAAACAACTGATACTGAAAAAATTACTATTTCAAACTGAATCGAACCACCAGACAAACCTTCAGAGACACAAAAATTTATAAATTTGAAAATTGCAATATATACGCGACTGTACTTATGTGCAGATTGCGTGTATACGCGACTGTCCCTGAGGAAACCTGCGTATACACAGGTTTACTTCAGGAAACAAGCGTATGTATGCTTCTGTAACTAAGGAAAACATTGTATATGAAAGATTCAAGAAAAATAAAAAACAAACTGAAGAAACTGGCAAAACTTAGAATTCAAGAACAGACCAAATAGTAACAGTAAACCAACAAGCAACTGAGCCCTGATTGGCTTGACACGCACCCAAACTAGGAACAACAAGAGTGTTGTCCCCAGTGGATTTGCCAATTCTGTTGAGGGATTTTCTCCTCTAGGGATTTTGGGTGGAAACCCTAGCAGACTGAAAGTTTTCTAAACAGAGAAACACACATTCACATAGTCATTATGCTATAATAAGCAAATCTATATTAAGAGAGGTGTACCTCAATTCCTACGTTCGAGAAGTTCCTCAAGGGTCCAAACCCTTCTTCAAGTCCCTTTCACCCCTTTGTCCTGTAAAACAACCAATTCCAAAGAATACAGCAGTATATGGACAAAGACTTATAAAGAAATCATCTTTATGTTATAAAAGAAGGAAGTTAGTTATGAACTTTAAACAACCATTTACATATGAAATTCAAGCATGAACATCATAAACATAAAGAAGAAGCATATCAGGAACCAAAATGTGTTTCTTTATTATAGAAAAATAGAATGTACAAAAGGAGTAATATCACCTGAGTAACCTTTCGCAGGCTCCAAGCAAAGCTTCCTTACAGATCTGTCCAGCCTCAAGCCTTTAGCATAACTCCTTCCAAGACTCACTCCATGATGCCATAACTAGTGGATGAACATCAATACACAAGGAAACAAAGGTTTCCTGTACAAATTGGGGAAGTGCAAAAGGCACAAGGGTCTTCAGACCTAGTCAGGGGAAAAATCTCAGTATAATAACCTTTCTCTCTCTTCTCTCAACCGTTAGGCCTTCCCTTTGATATCTTTTTATACCACTCCCAAAGTAGTTCTTTAGTTAGGAGTTGGTTGGGAACATTTGGGCCATGGGCACTAACAGGTGATCAACAAGTAAAACCCGCGATCTCCGCCCAAAAATGAGTTATATATTTTTTTAGGTGTTTTAATACATATACGCGGGTTGGGTATATGCCTGCCCACGTATACATGTGTTTAACTCAGGGCAATGTCGCGTACAAGGAATAAAACACCGTTTTTTAAATTTGGGACCAGGTTTGGAAGGAGGGGTTGCCCTAGGCCATGAGCGCAACATCACAAACCATAATAGTGAGATTTGGAGCTATAATAGTCAGTCACAAGGAAAGGATGCAGATGAAACCTAGTCATGATATAGAGGATTGAGTCATAGATGCAAGGTATTAGGATTGAGCCACTCTTACATGTAAATGCAGTTTCAAAGAACAAGTAATGGGAGAAAGTTACCAAAAAGGTTACAAATTTCATAACAAAATGTATACCACTAATATAATTTCTTATCAATGAATATACATAACTAGATAAATTCATTTAGTAGTGAAAATAAGATTATTAATGAGCAACAAAATCCCATCACAACATTTTTAGATAGATAAAAATGCACAAATCAAAAAGGCCCATAAAGAGTTACATCAAATTTGTCTGCAACTCCAATATTGATATAAGAGTGAGGAAAGATACTAAAACTTGCAAGTCAAAACTAAAATTTTAGATTCCCAAAATCATAACAATATTTGTAATGTCAATAAAATCACTAGAATGAGGAAGGAAACTTGCACCATGAAGCCAACTTTTGTATTAGTGAAGTATCAATGTTTTCAGTGACAATAATGTTGGTATCAAAGTGAAAAGGATACTATAACTCCCATGTCAATGCCAACTTTCAGTAGGGAAGGATAAAACATCAAATCTATCTACAATGGTAAAGGAACTACCATAGTAACACAAGATGTTATAATTTTCTCCTTGAATCCAACAAAAAACCATCAAAACTATTGGCAATGTAAATGACAATACTGGAGCTCGACAGGATGCTATAACTTGATCTGTAATCACAAAAATTATCTAGGCATGCTGGTCAGCATGAAACATCATATCAAGCAGCAATTGGAATAGTAATCACATAAAAGGAAGATTACATGTCATTAGGGTCAAAATCCATTCATCAGTTGTTGGCTCAAGATCAACCTAAATAGGCTCTTATCCGTAATCTCCTTGCTTAGGCTATATAGATTTCTATGATATGGAAATGACCATAGTCAAGGTAGGCAATTTATAGAACTAAGGAATAAATGGGAATATTAGTTAGGGTCCATTTCTTATTTCACTCTTCGCATTCGAGGCGAGTACAACTAACATTTTGTCAAAGGTGTCCCTGAGAAGACCTTTAGGACTACGAAAAATGTGATGGAGAATAAATAAAGGGGGCTTTCATGTTCATGGTGTAAGGATACCTAACCTAGAAGTCTAACAGTTGGAACAAATGTGCCACCTCCATTTCCAATTTGGCCACCTGGACCTGAAGCGGCAAGTGCAATTGGGCACATATTAGGGAACCATTAGACCAAATGAAAGAATTGCAATAGATGTTTCAAATTCTTAAATAAGAATTCATTTCTTGTTTTTCCAAATATGATATAAAATGTCACTTATAATTGGTAGCTATGATTCATTGAACTCAAGGGCCCAAGGAAGTCTATCTCATAAAAGGGTATCCTTTAAGGAGAAGGAAAAAGGAAGTTGTTATGGAACTTAAAGGTTGATTCCTAGGCTGTCTTGGCTAAGTTAGAGTAAAAAAATAGGTTTTTCATATTTTCATATACCCACATGGGGATTTATACTCAAGTACCACTAACTATTTTAGGTTTCCAACAGTTAGGATTCCACACTCCACACATGCAAAGCAATATTTTTTAGCCAATGGGGTAGCTTACATATAGCCTCAAGTATGTGCAGCCAAGTATTTTGCTTGGAAATGACTCTCCATATTTTATTTATTCTTAAAGAAAGCATAATATTAGTGGCTAACCAACAATATCCATCAACATGCCTATTCTCTGGCTGCATCTCCACTCTTGCCACCAATCCTGTGGCTTCTAAACTCCAATATTAAGGAAGATATTATCTAGGATAAATCTATAAATCCATTCAATGCTTAACATGTTTGGGTTGGAAAGATTGAACTCAACCTTTAGTGTTAGTTAGACATTCCATTCTATGGTTTTAAATTCATTACATCAAGCACAAGCCTCATGGCCAACCAATAATATTCATTAGCAGGTTTATTCTTATTGAAGCCTGTTTTTGGTCGCATCGCCAATCTGTGGCCCCTAAAGGAAAACTTTAAAATATTATCCATGGTAAATCTCTAAATATTTTCAATGCTTATCCTATATAAGTTAGCAAGATTGAACTATACCTTTTAGGTTGGGCAATCCTCCATTTTGTTGTATGAGATTCATACAAGTCCCTGGTTATCTTAATCCTCCTTTTGAGCAACCACTTAGCTGAGAACTGGACTAATTTTTCTTTTGACTTTCTTCGAAATAGAACAAAAGGTGACAAAAAGAGGAAATGGTCACTGAAGGGAAGGCTAAATCGAAAGGGTCATGCTTCTAGACTTTTTCAAGTTTAGTGGTTATCCAACCATTGTAAATACCCTCCGCAACAATGGTTCCTTTAATTATTTCCAAAGTAGGAGTAAAAATCCAAAGTTTAAATATTTAAATTTCTTTAAACTTTTATGCAAAAGGGGACTCTTAGGGTGATGAAATTCTTGAGAATAGCCTTCCATGTTTCTCACCCTTCAACAACTCTGATGACTAAATTGACATGCAAGGTTTTCCATGAGAGTGCAATAGAAAAATATTTACTCCAAGAGATTTTTTTTTAATCGAGTTAAGAACAAAGAACTTGTCATGGAGGTTGTCTTGTTAAAATCCCCAAATTTGAGAAACCTTTCCCAAATGATAGTTGAGAGGTTGATGTACCAGAGCATGAGAAACTGATCCAGGGATAAGGAGGGTAGCACAATAATGATATGGATGATCATGCTGCTAATGGACTGATCCTTTCATCCACATGAAATTATCCCTTTTTGAAGTTGATGGTAATTTATATAATATTTGTTTCCCCTATAATGGAATCACTAAATTTCAGATTCTTGGACCTGGGTGAATGTATGATATTTGAAAAAATTAAATCCATATAAAGTTCAGTATTAAATTCAAGAATGTGTGTGTATCTTAAGTTTAAACAAATCCTAAATTTAATTGTGTTTATATGAGTTTATTTATTAACATATCCTCAATGAACATTGAATTATCACTTTACATGTTGTTCCATATGTGTTTCCTTCAACATCGCTCACTTCGATAGATCCATACAATCATGATGACATGGGAGGAGACACAAAAATGATGAAAATATTGTGGCACAAGCTGATGGGTAGATTTTGCAGCAACATGTCATCTGAAATTTTGTACTATCCATACATGTGTGCAGCATTGCTTATGAGAAAGAATAGTCATAGGGGTTTACTGTGTGTGGTGCCCAGGTCTTCAATGATTGAAGCAATACAAACCTATAAGATATTGGTAGATGAGATTCCCATGATACTCCAATGATGGGAGGGATTTGCAAAATCATGTTATATAAAATACTCAACAATCCATGTGTGCAATGGGTTGTTGCATAAGATAGAGAGTTGTTGAAGAATTTCGTGTGTGATGTCCTAGTTTCAATGGTTGAAGTTGATCCATTCCGAGGTCTATATATTCTCTTAAATTATATTTAGGCCATAAAAATAAATTTATATGAAGTAATTGCATTAAAAATATACTTTCAAGAGATGAAATTTGATCAAAAAATGCGTTTATGGAATGGAAAAAAGGAATAAGCAATAAACATACCTGGAACATCTTTGTTACCATAAACTCCTCTAAAAATAGTCTGAGATGTCCATTGGGTGACAATACTCGTGATATTCAGTTTTTTAAGGTCAACTTTTGTTCCTCCTTTGGCTTCCAAGCTTCTAATTTTGTTCAAACCTTGCTAAGGTACCTATCTAAATTCCTCATATCGATTTGACTTGTTCCATAAAACTCACTCTTCTTTGAACTCCCCTCTTTCTCTTTTATTTCAAATTCATAGGACTTCCCACTACTATTAGCACAACCTTTCTCAACTTCCTTCTCATCGTGAGCTTTAGAACCCCTTTCTTGGCTTCCTTTTCCTCCTAAGATTTTGAACCATGTCCATCATGAAAAATGGATCATACAACCTAATATATAATCCAACTCAAAGATCCACATGTTTTGGATGAAGTCTACAGTAGAATCTAAGAGATTATGAGTAGAGAAAAAGCATTGATCTCTCTCCAACCCGGTAACGACTAAGAATTCTCCCAACTTGGTGTTGGGATTATGTTTCTGGTATGGTTATATGTTACAGATGTTGTACTTGATGGCAACACCCATTGCATGGCTCTCAATATGATGGTAATTAAGAAGTACGCAGGAGAACATTTCAGAATATGTGTACCCGCTGGTACGCCGTGCAGGGACCGCGTCCAGACACGCAGGTTACCCATTCATGAGGTGCGTACCCCCAGTGCGTACCCTTGGTATTTAGTCTACGTTATTGTGTTATTATGGTTTTGGCCCGTGGTATTGTTTTATATTATTATTATTATTAAGCCCCATGATCCATGATTTGAGGAAGAGCTTGCCTATAGAAAGCAAAGGAGATCATTTGGCTTGGGTATGCTTTTGGGTTGAATATCTTAAGATCTGAAATATTGGGTTATTGTTTCAAAAGCTCGATCTATATGAAAGTGAAGTGGAAAGCAAATATGTGAAGGGTGATCTCTCGAGCGCTACAGTTGCGGAAGTGTGGAGGCGCCACAGAAGGCGCAGTGCAGAGACGCCACAGAGGCGCCACAGAAGGCGCAGTGTGGAGGTGCCACAGAAGGCGCAGTGCGAAGGCACCACAGAAGGCGCAGTGCGGAGACGCCATAGAAGGCACAGTGCGGAGATGCCACAGAGGCGCCACAGAAGGCGCAGTGCGGAGGTGCCACAGAAGGCACAGTGCGAAGGCGCCACAGAAGGCGCAGTGCGAAGACGCCACAGAGGCGCCACAAAAGGCGCAGTGC
>APFE030174361.1:0-11354 GCA_000404065.3 Pinus taeda | reverse complement strand
CATGTGAAAAATGTTCTGGAGTCGAACATGGAAAGACATCGCCTGATTACCAACCAATGATGTAAGTTGTTAACAAGCACGAGAGGAATCACCAATAATGACAATGACCCTCAAGGTACTACAGTACAATTCACATGGTGTGAAAAAGGACTTGGCGTCGAACACCGCGTAAAATCTCTCGGTCGAAGGCTATTGATGTAAATCTGTCGCCGACAGTGAGAAACTTTCCATTGAGGCATGCAAGCTTCAAAGTACTGAAAGGGTTGTTCCTAAGTCAACTTCTTGGATAATGAGCTTATGTCAACAAGAAGTGACCCGTCGCAGGAGGGCCTTAATGAATCCCACATCAACGACATAGAATGAAGCAAATGATTTTGGAGGTGAAAACAATCTGACAATACAGGGTTCAGGGTGGCGGTCATGAAGGAATGGAGCATGAATGTATTGCAGTGGGTGAGACACAGGTGAATTGTCTGAATGATTTCTCTTGAACATATCGGCAACACTGACGATGGATTGGTAGCGTTAACCCAAAATATGGGTGGTGTGACGAACCAATGGTGATGACTAGTGAACGAAACAACATAACCTCGCATGGATGCGGAAGGAAAGTGTCATGTTCAAGAGCAACTTGCTACCAATAAATTTTTTTCAAGTTTTCTTCCCAATTTTCCCCAGTCATTGCTGATCAGTACCTCTTTATTTTTGTCAAGCTTGAGGACGATAACATATGCTTTTTCTATAATCTGCCCTTCGGGAGAACCTGTCACTATATTTTAGTGAGCCTAGCGACAGTGAAACTCGTTCTCGTCCATTTGGAAGAGTTTGTTTCTATTCGGTTTTAACGAGTTTAATGACAAAGATAACTCGGTCCCTTTCAATTTTAGAGAGTTTGAAAGAAACAGAAAGGAGACTCCAACGATTATTTTTCGTCATATAATCCCTTAAGTCCAAAAAAGCATAAAATAATACAAGAGGGATGAATTTTCGATAGTTTTAACGACCCGAACAAGACAAGCACTCGATCTTTTTGTGTAATAACTCCCCAGGTCCAAAAAGATTAATATCTAGAGGAGGGATAGGACTTTCGATGACTTTAACGAGCCGGAGAGGATAATCACTCGACAATCTTTTCATATTTTACGAGTCAGTTGAAAAGATCTTAAAGAAGACTCATTTCCAAGGAACGAGTGATGGTTTCAGGTAGCCGCTGATTCCAGGTGAGATTTGGAATTTTCCAATCACGGCAGTGTCACAAGGATGGCTAATAGAATCACTCTTCGTAGATGTTCCTCGAAGGGGTAAACAATCATATGGGGGTGAATGATTGCGTAAAAATAGAGTGGAGGTGATGATGAGAACATGACCAAGGCTCAAAAGCTGGCGATAAGGCATTCACGATGGTTATTTGCCGGTTCATTTTTTAATGAGCTTAAACGCTAGGGGGAGCATTTTCTCATGACTTATGTTTATTTTTTAATGAGCTTGAACTATGCGCTAAAACAACTTATGGAGGGTTTATTTTTTAACGAGCTTGAACCCTACCGTAACATTTCTCGCCAGTCATATGATAAGGATGTCTCATTCAAGATGCCATTTTTGATGGGGATTTCACCTTTTGAAGCTTTGGCCCAGAGCCTCTTGCATGCATGTTAGGAACGACCAACTATGCCTCTCTACTTAACTACTAATATCACCACCAAGGCTAGGTAGGAAAACGTTTTCTTTACTTTGCGAGTGCCCAGGTGGCCCCCGCAAATATGAATGGTTTTGGCCACTCACCCGACCTAGGCGGTTGAAGTCAGCTGAATCATAGAGCTAATGTTAGCTGGCCGTTTCTCACTTTCTTACAAAAGGTTTGCATGCCGCTTCGTATAGTGAAAAATTCCTAGGTTACCATGAAAGTTCCATCTGTGTAGCAGACAGAAAGCTGCCTTACCGATGTCTACCAAAATAGACAAAGGGGAGTGGCGTAGAGATACTCCAGTCACATAACTTCAACAGAGGTATATTATTCTAGCCTGATCCCATTTTCCTGTAAGGATGGGTTCGTCAGACTAGTCATATATCCGTCATGGAAACCCACTCTATACCCAAGGTTTCCCTGCTGAAACAGACCAAGGTGCATGCCCCCTAGGTTTTATTCACATCCTCCTGAATCACTTGCGCTCATTAGGTGGACGGATTAGAGATCGATGAGACATTCCTTGCATGAAAAGACCATTTAGGGATGGTATTTGACTATTTGTAATGTGTGAACTAGGGAACAACATTTGGTGTACGAGCTTGACCATTCTGCCTTCGTGCGGAAAACACATTACTTTAAAGAGTGAGGAGACGATGGCTCCCATGCAATAAATATAGTTGCGTCCAAGGAGTGGATTATAATCTAAGGGTCCTTGAACTACCATTACATTCATGTGAACAGTTTTCCTTCTCAAAGTAATGGGCACATTTGGAAGGATCCCTAAAGGTCGACTGGTTCCTTTGTCGAAGCCTGTCAGATTTCTTATTTCTGGTAAAAATGATGGCAAAGCAAGTGCTTTCCAAACAGTTGAGGAAAGGATACTCACAGAAGCCCCTTCATCGATGATGGTACCAGCCATGACCATTCTGTAAGCTTGTACAATGATTCTGAATGGCACACTAGCTGGTAAATGGGGTCTGCCTAGTAGATCCCAGTCAAAGGAAACGACTAGGTTGCCTGGTGGTTGGACCGAATAGAAGGTCGGATATGACTCTGATGAACTTCCTCCCTGCGATAAAGGAATGGGTGGACTACCCCCAAGTTCATCGGAATTTTTGTTTATGAAAAGAATCTGAATGGTTTCATTCTCTTTCTCTTCAGTGAGGGTATCATTCGAAGATGAACACTCTAAAGGCAAGACCATGTCAATTGCCGTCTCGACCTTTTTACTTTCGTCTGGTATGGATTCAGAGCGTTCATTTTCAATGCTAGATGCTTCAGGAATTATGGGATTCTGAATGACAGAGGTAGAGAGGAGCTAGACAGGCAAACCAATTGTCAACCCTGGAAGTGACAAAGTGGCCATATGGGGTGCACCAACATCTCCCCAAGAGGAGTAGGGACTAGGATTTCCTCCAAGGGGAAATCATTCGTTGGTAGAATTAATTTTCTCAACCTAAGGACCAACGGGGGAATTTGTGATGTTACTCGGATTAAAATAAATTTTATACGCTTTGACACAACTTGTTTTTTCAATTTTAAAGAGTTGAGAAAAAACAAAAGATGACTCTAGTCACCTTCAATTTTTATTGAGCGTGAAGTGACAAGCGCTCAGAGGACATTTTCCTTTAAGGAGTCTGAAAAGGAGTAAAATGGACTTCTCTGGAGATCTAGGTAGAGAGGATTACCAAACTGATCACAAAATTGTAGAATACTTTTTACGGTACGACAGTCAATCTTCCAGAATGTTGTGTTCAGTGTGTTGTGATCGATAGGGTGGCAGACACAGCTTCCTAAGGATAAAGGATGTAGCCTATTGTGGTCTCCCAATATATACTTGACGGTACGTGGGAGCACAAGTCCGTACTGGCACTTGCCGTCTCAGAGTGTAGGAATCACCCAACCAACACTGAAAACAACAGTTTCCAGGTTTTACGACACTGGAATACGTCTCTAGCCTAGACCTCTAGATGTCGTGCATTAGGTTCCAAAGCGTTGTTAGATTCATTAAATTTATTTTAAGTTGATCTTTCTTAAAAATTTGCCTTTCAGGTTCACCGCGTGATGTGTATACAATTCTTAAAATGCAGTATAAGATGATAAACAAACGTTTAATCTTATTTTGGCAATGAAAATCCTAGCTACTAAGGAAAGAAAGTTGAGAATCTTTTTGCAAAGAGCACAAAGCCCACGCTAAATGCACTGTCCTAAATCAAACCAAGCAGTCAAAATGCAAATGCACATGACTGTAATTTTTTCAGCCTTCTTAATGTATGAATGATGATAAAAAAGCTATGTGCAAATCTAAATTATTTTCAAAGTGACAGTACTCAACAAATTTCTTTTCAAAATGGAGTGAAGGTAAGAGAGACACTTTGCGATTTTGAAATGAAAATTGCTTTTCGACACTTTAAAAACTACTAATTCAAATCATATGCAATAGTAACTGTATAATTGACTATCAAGAAAAATGGGATTGTCTTCTAAAACTGAAAACGACAGCTACGACACTTTCAGATCCAGAAACGATAGTTCGACTACGCTACCTTTTTGTAAAAGAGAACTGAAAATGGCGCACAATACATAAAAACACTTACAGTTCTTTGAACTAAAGAGGTGGAATAATGCAAGGGAAGGGGGTTTTCACAGAGATACACTGACTATAGATAGCAAAACTCCTGAATAGGACTGAAAACAGTGAGAAAAAAACCACAGTTTGAACGTAAAGTTAACCTTCCCTGACCATCGCACCTGTCACACTATGAATTCAGTATGCAGCGCACCTACTGCACTCGGTAAGTGCGATGCATACAGTCTGCCTTGATGGCAGGATGCGATGGTATCAGTGTGAGAATTTAAACAGGTTTTCGCTCATAGTTTGCAATTAAATTCAGGGATTTAGGCCGAGTAAGTAATGTTGAGTATATGTAAAACAGAGGGGTGATCTATAGAGGTTATTAGAGCCACCACTTAGGGAAATTAGACTATTTGCAGATCGATTGCTTAATTCATAAACAAAACCCGGAGATAGAGTGAAGCA
The DNA here is from genome assembly GCA_000404065.3 of Pinus taeda. Taxonomy (NCBI): domain Eukaryota; kingdom Viridiplantae; phylum Streptophyta; class Pinopsida; order Pinales; family Pinaceae; genus Pinus; species Pinus taeda. The sequence goes on along the minus strand of APFE030174361.1, from coordinate 6,627 downwards.
ACACTGATCTACTTTGCATTTGTATAACAAATGTAGTTCGAAGGCTAGCTGGTTTGGCTTCAGGCTCCGTCTGTAAGTTTAAAAAAGAAACAAAGATAGATTAACAAACAATCTAGTCCCTCCCCAGTGGAGTCGCCATTTTGTTAACGGGAATAGTGTCCACTTGGATGCTGCTATGTTACCGGGAATAGTGTCCACTTGGATGCTGCTATTCCCACTAAGATGGGTGGCTATCTTAGAAAAAAACAAGTAGGTCTACTTTCGTTTTCTTTTATGAAAATAGACAAGAGGAGAACCAAGAAGACCAAACTTAGTCTTGCGCTTGATTTCCTCTCCTTCTTGATAGAGCTTTGCCGCTTCTTCTTCATCTACCTAGCTTCAAAAAGAGCCTATGGAATCACAACAACATACTACTATCGAGGAAACAAAGATCTATATTCATAAATAACACAGGACCGGATGTGCGTTAACCATATAAATGAATATATAAACAAGTACACAAGAATATGGAAGAAAACTAGAATAGCTTTATTAAGATGAAAAGTAGCAAGAGGATTAAAACCATATGTTCTAACCCAGCATCATCTTCCAGTTAGGAAGCCCTTCTTCACCTCAAGAAAATCTTAGATCACCCAACACTATGAATGTACACCAGAAAACCAACAACACTTCTCTATAAGATACAAAACTCTAGCCTCTGGATCTCTGTGATGAGGGATCCATATGTAGATGATTACAGAGAGGTGAGTCATCTTCTAGGATCTTGATTAGTGTCCTCTCTCTGATAGTTCTTGCTTCCACTTGGAGAATGATGATCTCTTACTCATCCCTAGTCGAAAACATAGAGGAAAATGTCAGAGGGGAAGCTTCAGGAAGATTCCATGATCTTCCACCTAGCATTTTGTCCCTGCCATTTGTCCATTCCTAACCATCACACCCTACAGAGGAGAAACTCAGTATGCATCACACCTTGTACACTGGGAAGGTGATATGCATCGCACGCTCTGCACTGAGCTTTCAGTATGGTCCAGTTTTGACCATTTATGAGCAGTTTTCAGTGGAGAACTTCTGGGAGATCATGTAATCAGCTGACCTTGTTCCTTTAGGCAGTGAAGCAACACTTTTAGGTACTTAGTAGCCCTCAATTTATGGAAATTTATGATTAGGGTTGAAGAGCCCAAAAATGTCTATAGCAGTTGCCCCCTAAAGCATGAGGTCCTTAATCTTTCTGATGTCGGGTGAAATGCTTTACTATGAGGATCTAAATCTTTTCCGAGCTGGGAGGTGACCTGTTATAAGATACAATACAATACATTATTTTGACAACATTTTTGCATGATCTAGCTGAGGCGGGCATTCCCATACTCAGCTTTATAAATTCATTTTCATGTACATAGGACAGACAATCATCTGTGTGATAGACTGATGATATGGACACATCATCATTTGATTTTGATGATCATCTGTTCGGCAATGATGTACACTTGATGTCTTTATATTCCTGAATATATCGCAGCCCGAATGGATGAAACTATATTTGGGGTCTTCAAAACGCATTCAATCTTCACTTGGAGTACAAGTCGATCCATGTGAAAAATGTTCTAGAGTCAAACATGGAAAGACATCGCCTGATTACCAGCCAATGATGTAAGTTGTTGACAAGCATGAGAGGAATCACCAATAATGACAATGACCCTCAAGGTACTACAGTACAATTCACGTGGTGTGAAAAAGGACTTGGCGTTGAACGCCACATAAAATCTCTCGATCGAAGGTCATTGATGTAAACTTGTCACCGAAAGTGAGAAACTTGCCATTGAGGCATGCAAGCTTCAAAGTACTGAAAGGGTTGTTCCTAAGTCAACTTCTTGGATAATGAGCTGATGTTGACAAGAAGCGACCCATCAGAAGAGGGCCTTAATGAATCCCACATCAACTACACGGAACAAAGCAAATGATTTTGGAGGTAAAAAAAATCTAACGATACAGGGTTTAGGGTGGCGGTCATGAGGGAATGGAGCATGAATGTATTGCAGTGGGTGAGACACAGGTGAATTGTATGAATGACTTCTCTTGAACATATCAGTGACACTAACAATGGATTGGTAGTGTTAACCCCAAAGATGGATGGTGTGATGGACCAATGGTGATGACCAGTGAACGGAACAACCCAACCCGGCATGGATGCAGAAGGAAAGTGTCATGTTCCAGAGCGACCAACTACCAATAAAGTTTCTTCAAGTTTTCTTCCCAATTTTCCCTAGTCATTGCTGACCAGTACCTCTTTATTTTTGTTAATCTTGAGGAGGATAACATATGCTTGTTCTATAATCCGCCCTTCGGGTGAACCTGTCGCTATATTTTAGAGAGCCTAGTGACACTGAAACGCGTTCTCATTCATTTGGATGAGTTTATCGCCATTCGGTTTTATCGAGTTTAACGACAAAGATAACTCAGTCCCTTTCAATTTTAGAGAGTCTGAAAGAAATGGAAAGGAGACTCCAACGATTCGTTTTCGTCATATAATCCCTTAAGTCCGAAAAAGCATAAAATAATACAAAACAGATGAATTTTTTATTGTTTTAGCGAGCCGAACAAGACAAGCGCTCGATCTTTTTGTGTAATAATCCCTCAGGTCCAAAAATATTAAAATATAGAGGAGGGATAACACTTCCAATGACTTTAACAAGCTGGAGAGGGAAATCGCTCGACAATCTTTTCATATTTTATAAGTTAGGTGAAAAGAGCTTAAAGAAGACTCGTTTTCGAGGAACGAGTGATTTTTTCAGGTAGCAGCTGATTCCAAGTAAGATTTGGAATTTTCCAATCACAACAATGCCACAAGGATGGCTAATAGAATCACTCTTCGTAGGTGTTCCTCAAAGGGGTAAACAATCATATGGGGATTAATGATAAGCTAAGAACAGAGTGGAGGTGATGACGAGAACACGACCAAGGCTCAAAAGCTGGTGATAAGGCATTCCCAATGGTTATTTACCGGTTCATTTTTTAATGAGCTTAAATGCTGGGGGAAACATTTGCTCATGACTTATGTTTATTTTCTAACTAGCTTGAACTATGCGCTAAAACTGCTCGTGGAGGGTTTATTTTTTAATGAGCTTGAACCTTGCGGTAACATTGCTCACCAGTCGTATGATAAGGATGTCCCATTCAAGATTCCATTTTTTATGGGGCTTCCACGTTTTGAAGCTTTGCCCCGGATCCTTTATTTATGCAAGCTAGGAAACGAATAGCCTGACGGGTTTAAAGGGTCAGAGGTCCTACAAATTTAAAACATAAATAGACACTCTTTGCTTGCATGTGAAAAGGTTTGCATGCCCCCAGGTATAACAAAAAATTTCCAGGTTACCAAGAAAGTTTCATCCGCGTAGTAGATAGAAAGCTTCCTTGGCGATGCCTACCAAGATAGACAAAGGGGAGTTGTGCGACTGCATGCCACTTTGCATAACCTTAACGAAGGTATCTTATTCTAGTCCAATCCCATTCTTGTGAGGACGGGTGTCAGACTAGTCATTTATTGCTCGCGGAAATCCACTCTATACCCAAGGTTTTCCTACCGAAACAGACCAGGGTGCATGCCCCCTCGGTTTCAGTCACATCCTCCTGAATCACTCGCGCTCATTAGGTGGACGGACTGGAGATCGATGAGACATTCCTTACGTGAAAACACCATTTAGCGATGGAGTTTGACTATTTGCGATGTGTGAACTGGGGAATGACATTTGGTCAACGAGCTTGACCATTCTGCCTTCGTGCGGAATACACATTACTCTGAAGAGTGAGGAGACGATGGCTCCCATGCAATAAATATAGTCACATCCAAGAATTAGATTATAATCTAGGGGTCCTTGAACTACCATCACGTTCATGTGAACGGTTTTCCTTCTCAAAGTAATGGGCACATTTAGAATGATCCCTAAAGGTTGACTGGTTCCTTTGTCAAAGCCTATCATATTTCTCATTTCAGGGAAAAGCAATGGCGAACCAAGCGTTTTCCAAGTAGTTGAGGAAAGGATACTCACAGAAGCCCCTTCATCGATGATGGTCCCAACCATGAACATTCTGTAAGCTTGTACAACGATTCTGAATGGTACACTAGCTGGTAAACCGGGTCTCCGTAGTAGATTCCTGTCGAAGGAAACAACTAGGTTGCTTGGTGGTGGGAATGAATAAACGGCCGGATATGAATCTGATGAACTTCCTTCCTGCGATAAAGGAATGGGAGGACTGCCCCCAAGTTCATCGGAGTCTGTGTTGACGAAAAGAATTTGAACGGTGTCGTTCCCTTTCTCTTCAGTGACGGTATCATTCAAAGATGAGCACTCTGAAGGCAAGACCAGGTCAACTGCCATCTCGACCTTTTGACTTTCATTTGGTATGGATTCAGAGGGTTCATTTTCAATGATAGACACTTCGTCCCACCACAATGATGGGCCAACCGGATTTTCAACCCGTGGAGGACTTGGCAAGAGTTTTTTTATATCCAGGAGGAAGTCGTAGCGGTGAAACCAGACGATCATCCAAAACTCCTTTAGCCTCGTCAAGGAAGGGACAATGGTGGACGGCGTGATTACCTTCACAAAACTTACAAGGAAATTTTGGATTCCTTTTCTGTCCATGTGCTTCACTTTCATTGGTTGATGGTGTGCATTCAACATGATCGTCAGAGGTTGATTCCACCAGATTGTGCAAACGAGGAGACCAGTCCCTTAAGATCTGAGGGATGCAGGGACAATCTCGGTGATAGTGGTTGTTACACAAAAATATCGTCTCCATAATTATTTGTAGTCAGTATGAGTCTATCATCACTTATACTAGCCTCCTAAGCAAGTCTCAGACCTTAGCTCTTCATGTCAAGCTTTGCAAATGAAAGAAAGACATTGAAAATCAATATTACTCTGGTTCCGCACTTTCTCCTACTTTTATCTATGGACCCGCACCATTTGTTCATATTACTTGCGTACCTGCATGCTCTGTCTGTAAAGGGGTGGGTGCGTACCCCTGTAAAATTCAAAAAGGCGCAAGTTTATCCTAAAAAACTCACTTTTGGGTTAATTCTAGATGTTTCTAGAAGGATTTTGACGTGGATTGTTCACTCCAAGGTGGTTCATGCATCCCAAAAGAGAAGGAGCTAATCCCTTGATAGGAGGAGCTATCCCTTTGAAGGAGGGCTTTATCCCTTTGAAGGAGGACCTAGTAACTTCCCTCCATTCCACTATAAATTAAGGCATTGGGTCAGTTGCTGAGGAGGTTAGAAGTTGAACATTTTGAGGGTAAATGCTGATGGAATTGGGACTTCCTAGTTAAACTTGAGAGGAGAGATCACATACCTTTTGGTTTCATTGGGAAGTGATTGAAACTTGTCAAAGTAGAGGAGACTTCTTGTCGGACGCTAGGAAGAGCTTGTATAGCATCAAGGCATAGGTTGTAAAGTTCTTCTTCATTTGAATTAATACAACTAGATTCATTTTTCTTAACAAATTGTCTTATGTGGTTTGTTTCATAATCTCCTTGAGCATTATGATGAATATGCTTTATGATATTGGCTTTTCAGGTGCTATTTAATTTGGTTTGCTTGTTTGTGTTTGCAGAGTTACACTTCAAGGAAGCTCATTTGGAGCAAGGGAGCAAGGCTTCCACAAACTTGCATCGGACCCAAGGTAGGCCTAAAACACTTGTTTGCCTTTTTTTTACTTGCATATTTAGAGAAAGATAGTTTTTGATTGGCTTGCTTGTCACTAGATATCAGTAGATACTAGGAAGGTCGATCTTGTCTGCAAACTCGACTCATTCCGCGTGACAAAATGGCGACCCCGCTGGGGACTTGATTGTTTTCCTTGTTTTCACTTTGACCTGAGAAACTTGCCTTTTTGTTTCTATTTTTGACTTGTTGTGTGTGGAATTGGGTGGATTTAGTGGATCTAGGTTTGTTTTAGCTTTTCATAACTTTAGGAGAAGTCTGCACCCTATGATTGTAACTTTGCACACAGAGCGTGCACGCACCTATACAAACTCTGAGCCTGCGGACCCTGCTAAATTTTTGAAAAACTTGTTTTTTCCTCTTTTAATTAGTTTTATCTTGTTTTAGGTGTTGTTATCCTCTACCCAGACCTGCTTGTGACTTGTCAAAAGCTTTCCTTGGTCTAATTTCATTGGTGTCAGGGTTTTAGGTGAAATTCCTAGAAGTTTTGGTTGCCGGTCTTGATTTTCATTTTGGTCGTGTAGCAGCTCAGAGCTTAGAGGCATAGAAGCCTTAGATCACCTTGGTTTTTACTGGCCTTCTTATGAGTCTGACCATTTGTAAAATCAACCTTTGTTGAGGAATCCATCTTGAGTTTCCTCTTTCCAAAATTTCGAAAAGCTTGTGTTAAAAGTTTGGATTTCACTTTTACGAAAAAGAACAAAAGATTGCTTGTTTTTTAACTGATTTGTGATTCTGGACAAGTTAGTCCTTGGTTTTCTTATCGCCAAGTAAAACATCCTTGAAAAGACAAAAACATTTTGTAAGCTTTTACTTCAAGTAGTTTTTTATAGTTTGTAGATCTTAAGATTTGCTTTGTTCATATTTTTCTCAAGATTTGCTTTAGTCATAGTTTTGAGTGTTTT
>APFE030174352.1:0-13262 GCA_000404065.3 Pinus taeda | reverse complement strand
TCCTTCCTTCCATCTCTCCTTCTTTTTCGCTATCTCACCCCAAAAAGTACACACTCTTTCTTTATCTCTCCCTTATCACTCCCTCTCTCTTTCTCTCTCCACGTTTCTCTCTCTATGTCTTTATTATTAATTTCGTTTCCCCCCAAGTCGATTTCTATATCCCTCCCTCTCATCTCCTCTCTATCAAGTCCTCTCTCCAGTCCTCCGTCTCTCTACTACCTCGCTCTCTGCCCTCGATATCTGTCTCCCTATCTCTCTCTCTTCCATCCAAACTTCTCACAATCTCTCTCCCTTGTATATATCTCTCTCTTTCTGTCTCTCTCTGCCATCCAACCTCGTCACTATATCTCCCCTTCTCTCTCTTTCTTACCATTCTCTCCCTCTCTCAGTCCTTCAAATTAATATTTTCAAATATTACAACTTTGATGTGAAAATATTTTTTCTTTTAAGATTTTATATCCCTACGTATGGATTTTCCTTTGAAAGATTTATTTTGAAAATGTTGAGTTAAAATAAATATTAAAAGCTTTTGGAGAAGGCTTCTATATTGTTTGTGTTCAATTAACTTTTTTCCTTTGATTTAATAAATGGCGTTAGCTTTATTAAAGAGTAAGAATGTCTAAAATTTTACATAATTTGGAATTTTAATATGGTAATTTTTTTTGTTAAAGGTAAATTTATGATACATTCAAATTCACTTATATGATAAGGGAACTTTTAAATGCATGAGATAATTTACTATCCTTTCAAATACATAGTTATAGTTTAATAATTAATCTTAGTCTATTAATAACTTTAAAAGCTTACACATAATTTAAGATTGACCTACATTAGTGATTTTTTTTTTTATTGAGGACGTGACATACTTACACATAGTTTGTAAAATGTGTGTGTCCACGCAATAAGTATAAGCTTTATGATCAAAATATTTACTTTAAGTTTCAAACCTCTTTTTTGTCTCATGTTGTTGTTTCTATGTGAGATGATAACATAATAATGCTAAAATTTAAATAGTGGAAAACAAAAGAAGTTACATGAAAAACAAATGATCAAAACCTTCATCTGTAACATCAACTATTGGCGTTTGAATAGTGAAACAACATAGTGGAATAATATCGATGATCGTACGTGAATAAAGGGAGCATGTCTCTAAAAAACTAATTGCAGACCAAAAACATGTCTTAAATTGTATTAAATACACATAGATAGATTAATTATTGATTTAAGATACAAATACTTTTTTGACCATACAATCAATTAGTTGAGATAATTTATCAACTAAGCACCAAATTAGGATCTATTTTAATTAGTTTAAATATCTTGTATCCAACTAATTAATAATTAACCAACGTACATAACAATTACATTTATGATGAGTAATCTTATTCCATATGTACAAGACAAGTGGTATTTAAATCTCCAACTCTATCCCTTAACAAGTAGTTGTCATTGATCTTCTTGTCTACAAATTCTTCATTAGCTTCTTTAAAAAAAACTGATATCACATAGAGTGAACTCCTCATAACCCTGGTAAAGGTCTAGTGGGCAAGTTGAATTTCCAATTTCCACTATACAACTTTTGAATCACAAATCTCCCAAATTTAATTATTGAAAAAAATCCAAAGATATCATATAAACTCACTAGAACATGACTCTCACATATTCAACAAATGAGGGATCCTTTTGTACATCCAAAACTACCAAACTAAATTGAACTACTACTCCTTCTATGCATAAACTTCCATCTACCAAGATACATAGTTGATAATATCTTTAATCACTAGTCATATAAGGAAATCATCTAGATAATATTCAATTATTACAACATGACAATCTAATTTTAGTTATTCTTCATCACATAATTTACAAACAAAAAATAACAAAATTTTCCACTACTAATATAAACTCACAACAACAACTAAGTCATCTTTGCATACTTTGGATAATACATAGGTAGCTCTAGAAATACATAGGTCCCAAAATTATCATAGATTTCTCAGACACATCACCCAAACAAAGTTATTCTTGTACTCCATTGGTCTCATTTTCATCTATCGTTTATGTTGCAGTTCAAGAATTTGAATTATTGCATGGAGGTTGAGTCCATGCTGCTAGTAATCGAATCTAATTCATTAGAAATAGAAAAATCCTTTCCCTAATTTGTAGTAGTGAGATACAGATTCCCCCCTACAATTATTTTTTTAGTGGAAAAAGACACAAAACATTACAGGAATAACAATGCTTTACTTGTTGTTTCCCCAATAGCCACACGCTGTAACAACTAATCCAAGCTTCCCTCAACATATGACAATAGGAAGAACCATGGACAATGTTAGTAGTTAGCTTTATGAAAATGAATGGGATGAAACCTATATTCCCATCCACATTGACAATCAATCATTCCATGTCATTTGATGAATATAAAAAATCTCAAAACTCAAATCGTCATCTACTTTCAAACTTGATGCATATCACATCAAAATAAGACAATAAAATCTGCAGGAACAACTAGCTTGACATCTATTTTACATCTCCCTTCTAAGAACATGTGATGAATTGGAATCTTCTTCATGGGTTTTCACACCCTCTACTACTGCGACCCATTTCATTTCGTCCAAGCATAGGTCACAAATGCTGACATGAAAGAAGAAATTGACCTCTTCACAAAGTGTGTGTAGAAATAAAATTTCGTGCAAACATAGAGTTCTAATGCAAAAACTATAATCAATTTTTCATTCCTAATGTTTGGAAGTCTTTCCTCAATCAAATATTTTCGACAAAATCCTCACAAAATGTACTTTCTGAAGTAGCTCAACACATGCACAACTTATAGATATATAAAACTAAACACACTAGAACACACATATGTTAATTAAATTCACATCTCTAATATAATCATACAAAATATAAGTCACATATTTCTTACAAATAGTTGGGCCCTCCCATAATGGAGTTTACCTACAATCACTTGCTCTACTACCAACTTAAGAAACTAATTACACAATAAAAACTTTTTTTATATTACATTAAACACACATACAAAGACATTTATTATTAGATTAAGATAGAGATACTATCCTAACCATACAATCAATTAGTTGTGAGAAATTCTAAAGTAAACACCAATGTAGGAGCTATTTTAGTTGGATTAGATATATCAACTCCAAAAGTGAATAAAAATCAACCAACCCACATAAAAATTAAATATACGATGAGGATTCTGATTGAGTATGCACACTACTATTTATGATGAGGAATCTCCTTCAATATGCGAGTAAGAGTTAAATATCCAACTCCAACTAATGAAAATAAAATGCCATTACGTAGGTAATGAAACACATTTTTTTTTTTATATATACCAATTAAAATTCATGTAATCTCACCCATACATACATTTATGGGATAACTAAGTTTAAATTTGTTAAACATGGATGTTATCACACCATTTAAACTTTGTATATAGCTAAATATATATTTGGACATTATATTTAAAATGAACAATAGCTAACCAATTTTTTATTGTTTATTTAAAATGAACAACATAATATTTGCAAATTGTGGTTGAAATTACCAAATACAAAATCAACTAAGAATTTAGAAACTTCTGCAAGTCACTCAATGGTTCAATACATGTGAAACCCTGCAAAACAATCCAAATATATAATAGTCTTCGTTTCTAATATTAAAATGTCGACGAACATCTAGATGTAAGAGTGTTCATGTAACGAGTCAATTAATGTATGGATGTAACATTTGTTCCTTTGTATCTTTTTTTTCATATGTTACATCCACTTAAAGATTGGATGTAACATATGCTAAAAAAGAAAAAGAGACAAAGAAATGTTGCATCCATACTTTAATTTACGGCTTACATAACATAACGAACATCCCTAGCCTACTCGAGAATTTAGCCTCCAAGACCCATAAATTTTAAGTTTTGGATACAGTTAAAGCTTTACCCCTCCTTGTAGATCTTATCTTCAAAACTTATCTCAACCATATTATTGTTAGGCCACATTTAAAATTTTATTATTAATTGTTTTACTAGTTCTTATATATGGAACCTTAGATTCCTTATAGTGTTATTGACAAGTCTTTCATTTCCATGCATAATAACTATACATGAAAAAAAGATACTTAACCCATTAGTCATAAAATAGGATACATATTTCTCAATCCCATAGTTTTCATAAATAGATATTACTTTAGAGCATTATGAGCATACTATATCTCTGTAGTGGATGTAATACGATCAGTTAGAGAATCCACAAAATCCACAGTCATCTCACATATTCATATATAATCTTAGTAAAACCCATATTTCTTCCACTATTAACTCTATAATACTTCCAGCACATTCATAGTAACCCATTAGCATAGGTAATCTAAGTATGTTCATTGTGCTACCCTACATGGGTACTAAAACTGTTAATTCATTTAATGTACTTCTGCTGATAACTTCACACTAGAAGTCACATGCAAGTTGATAATGACAAATCTAAGGAAGTGACACTAGTACCAACAACTAATTACCATGAAACCACCATCTATCATACACATTGAATTTCACATACATAAGACACATATAATACCTTATCTATACAACTGAGCTTCACTGGTTAATCATTTCAATCAAAAACTGGAACAATACAAGAAACTGGTGAAAATATTCTCATAAACAAACTCAAAACCATAATCAAGAGAGAGAATAATAGTCAACATACAACCATTTCATGCAAATAACAACAACTAAATCTCACTTGGAGGGAAGAGCACTACCACCCAGCAAATGAACCACCTCTGATTCCCCCCGAGCCGAAGATATTGCAAAGGCAAATGTCATCCATTGATTGATGCACTGGTATTTAATACCCTCTTTCATGATTTAGTTACCATTAGTGGCATCCCTCTTTATGGATTTTTCCATTTGCCTAGGTCTTATCGAGAAAACCTCATCCTTATCTCCCACGATGCGTTTCCACATAGAAGATTGCCTTTACCTCCCACAAAGCTTTTATGCCTGATGGATGTTTATTTCCCATCCATTTGATGGATATCCAATCCATCCAATATTATCTAGAATCACATCTAGAAGCTTATCATGAGAGATTCATCTCTATCTCATTCCTCGTGGGATTTGGCAAGTATATCCTCTCTCTTGGTCCTCCACCCTCCAAGTGATTTATTTTATTAATCTATTTAATAATACATTTTCTTTTCATATTATATATCACCTAGCTTTCCTCAGCTTATGTCTAGAACCTTTAGCACATAAGAGAGGATATCATACCTAACTTTAACTTAGCTTAGGTTTACAATAATGTAGTACACAATGGAAGGGTGTTACATACTCCCCCCCTTAAATTTTACACCATCTTCGGTGTATCACTGCAACATGTCCTTGTTCACAAGTAGTTGGTTTCTAAATCAACATCTTTCATGGATTTTCCATCTGATGCAAATTCTCCGATGTACATCTGCCATAAGGAGTGCTCCCAACATCTCTCCTTCCATAGCTACATTGGTCTCAAAGAGTGTCCCGATCATCGCTCCTTCCATAGCTACTTGTCACACATTTTTTCCAAAGTATTTGCGAGAATTTATCAATGCAAAGTTCAACTATGGTAAATATCATAATCTGCTATTATTAAAGAAACTATTACTTAGCATTTATTTTATCTGAAGAATGCATGTCCTATGATTGCATTATTTCAAGCCCTTGTGTTCTTGTCGAACACCAACATCTTGTAGTCTCTCTACATACAATACAATAGTTGGCATATTTTCAACATTAATATGCCTGCAAAGCTATAACAAATTATTTCACATTTCGTATACAGATATTTATTGAAATTGTATGTATGCCAAACTGCGATTAACCATAGTTACTTATACCAAGCTTACTTTCCTTCTTCTAGGTAATCTCTAGGTTGTTTACCTAGTCAAACATTCATATAATGACTACTGCATACCCTGCAAAGAAGGTATGTTATACACACTAATACACATTTCATTTTACAAACTTGTAGCATATCTAGTTATATGGTCCCATGTACTATTGTACATAGTCTAGCTGTGGTACAACCTATAATACCATCCTCATGGTATCACCTGCATGAAATAAACTTAATTCACATATTTTCCATCATGTTAATATCATACCAACATTTATCTTTCGTGGTTCATATGTGTAATTAAGAGATTTTTTATGCCATGTTACAATACCAATCACACATTATTGGATTCAATCATTTTTTCTCTTAATTATACCTTCTTCTTAGTTTTCTAAAGCAGATTATTAGCTCATAGTTGTTGAATTTTAAAATTCATGAGATCATTAATTCACCACGTATGTTTTACTATTGCCCTATTTATGCTTCAACAACCTGTTGACCATGCATAATTTTGTGTCATTATACATGAAAGTTTTTACTACTTACAATTCTACACTCGTTGTAGCTGTAAGTGTTTATGATCTCAAGGTATGTACATGTTAGCTCATTCCTAACATTATATAACCCTTTACCAAAGCTGAGTTTGATGAGCCCCAAAAATGGGTAATTATATGGGCTCATTTAACTTCCTAACTCAGCTTAATCCACCATTCTCATTAGTTTATTGCATGTTTCTTTATTATATTTATGCTATTAGAGTGAATTGGGTTAGCATTATGCCAAAAAGTATAATGTGTGCTTTATGCTGATTTTTGGTCAATTTTGAGACAAAATCAAAGGTTTAATGAGCATTTGATAGCCAAATTCGAGGAATAACAAGGGAGAGGATTTGTAGGTGTCCCTTTCATTTATGAACCCTTACCTTGAATTCTCCACCAAAAACTTGGATCACAAGTAGCCACATGAGTGCATCCAAGGGGCAGCCAAGAAAGTAAAGAAGGACTGCTGTTTATCTGCAGTTTTGGGACGATGAGCCCCTTGATTTTAGGAGAATTGTTGGAGGCTCAAGTTGTATAAATAGCAGGGCTTAGGTGCTTAGTTTTTTTAGTTAGATTTTAGCCATTTCATAGTATATTTTCGCACTGTTATGCAGCCTTGTACTCAGTTCATTTTTGAGCTCTTTTTGAAGATAGATTTGTGATGTAACTATTATTTTTTAATCAATAAAGATGAATCTAGTTTTGAACCAGCACTAATCATTCCTAGAGGGCTGGAGCTCTTGGGTTAGGGCCCAACCAAACTACCCAACACCTCTTTTGTGTATTTATATCCTTTTTCTTGCATTCATAAGATAATTTCTATTGTTTAGGTTAAATCTTGCTTTGTTAAATAATGTTTCTTTTGATGGTTAGAATAGTTGTTCTTGCTTCAAGTTGCTTAAGTAGTTTGTTGTAGTAACAAAAAAAGATCCAAAAAGGCTACTAGTAGGTCTTGATCTCCCTTCTCCATCCTTGGGACCATGATTTGATATCAAGGCACTATTGTTGCCACTAAAAACATAGTCTTTGCTCTTCCAATGCAATTGCTAGTGTGATATTTTGAGTTGGAGAAGTTGATATTTGCTTGGATTTACATGCTTATACCATTTCTTGTTCATTTACCATGGCGTTCTCACATAGCTTCCTTTTCACAAAATTCTATTCAACACTTTTTTGTTTTTAGGTCAGATTTTATGTAAAATTAGGAAAACTTTGTTTTTTCGGTTCTTGCTTGGGTTAGTTTTAAGAAGTAGGTGTGCAGCTCACTTGACAAAACATTCTAGCTTTTCATTCTTCCACAACACAACCTATACTAGCTCATCTTTCACAAAATCCTTCACTCATTCACCACATTTCACTAAATTGTCCTATTTTATGCATTCCTTCACAAAGTCGCTTTCTTACCCTTTGAACCAACCCAACCACCTCCTTCATTCCTGATATTTATCAACAAAGTCCTAGAACCTTCAACACCTTTATCTAACCTTCATTTCCTTTTTTCCACCTTTTTTCCACCTTCAAACCTTCAAAAATCAGTTTTGACCTCCTCCTGTAGAACTTCCTCTAAATCCCCTACAGCCTCCTGTAGAAGTTCATGCGAGAGATTTTTCGAAGTCTAATCACAATGGAAATCTTCAGAAGGGTAATAGGGACTTCTTAGGACTCCTCCACACCTTCCTCATCATCTACAAAAGCCAACTCCATTTTCCTTTCCCACCAAACCACTGGAGAGTCACAATTTGTCAAATCACAAGCATAATAAATCCACATAAAATACTTAAAATTACGAAAAGATGATTTCTTTTCATTTCTCTCTAGAAGTAGCTTGAATAAATGAAATTTACCTTTTTAGTAATTAATGGCACCCATTCCAATAGTTTCCATCTCTTTTCTTGCACGATTAGGGTTTGCTAGTGTTTGAGTTCCATTCCAGTTTTCATTCTCTTTCTACAAGTAGAATAACCCCTGTAGAATTAGTCTTTTGCCATCACAGTAAAAGCTTCCTTTTAGAAATCATAGAAGCTGGGTTAAGCTCCTAACGAATTGTGCCATCTGATCGAGTGACAGCCATAGTAAGAGCTACTACTTGTGCATACAACACCGCCACTTCCAAGTTTGTTACAAACTACCGGGTTGATAAAAGTAAAGAAAGGAAACCTAGGAGTTACAACATTATTGTTGCAATACTGGAGTTCACCACTTCTTTTTGGCACCATTGTTGGGGAAGCATCAGAGTTTTCTGTGATTACTGCTTTTCTTCTATTTTCTACTACAACATTCTGCTAACTAGTTTATTTCAGCAAAAGTAAAGTAGTTGTTTCATTTCAATTCTGCAATTTCATTTTAGCAAACGTAGATTAGAAATTTCCTGCTTTCATTTCAATTTTTCAATTTCATTTCAGCAAGTGTAGATTAGAGATTTCCTACTTTCATTTCAATTTTGCAATTTCATTTTAGCAGGCGTAGGTTAGACATTTCCTGCTTTCATTTGAATTCTACAGTTTCATTTCAGCAAAGTAGATTAGTCATCCCTTGCTTTCATTCAATTCTGCAATTTTAATTTCAGCAAGGTTTGTTTTAGTTAGTTGCAATTTGTTGTTCAATCCATTTCAGTTTTTGTAGGTACAAGCAGAAAAAGAAACACAAAAATTAAAAAAACAAATTTCCTTTCATGCCTCTTAGGAACAGAGATAATTTAGGAAATTTCCTACCCAACACCCCCACCACATCACTAAGTCACCCTTCTCTCTTCTTTGGTGGCAGTGATCTAGAAGATCCTATAGGTGAACCTCTAGAGGTATACGAAGATCCTATAACAGAAGAATAGCAATAAACCATTCCTCTAGAGCCAATGGCTGAAAATAGAAATGTTGGGAGCAGTACCTTGTCTTCCAACTCATCTCTTAGAAGTGAATTTGAGAATTGGCTGGAAGATTTCAAGAGAGAGATGAGGCAGATTCTTGCCATGCATATCAAAAGAAAACAAGAGGATGAAAAGAGTGGTTTGGCCATTTTTTTCCCTATATGCACCAAGAGGCATCCTAAGAATGAATTCCCATTGAAATATATAAAGGTTTGTTCAATCTGTGAAGAGAATCATTCCACAGAAAAGTGCCCATCCTTGCCCTCACTTAAAGCTATGTACCAAGGGGCTGAAGTAGTCACCAAATAGACCTATTACATAGACCAAAGGAGGAAACATGGACCTAGACCATATCAATAGGGGATGCAAGGGACATCTCAGGCATACTACAACCCCAGCCAAGTCACTTCTATCCCTTCTTGGGCCCCCACTACTCATCCTTCCTAGTCGACGCCTCCCCCTTGGTCCTTCACATCTCCATATTATGCCCAACCAACTGCTCATCCATTTCACCCTCATTCTCAACCACAGCCTCAATGGAATGCATCTCATCAGGGTTAAAGTCCCCAGTACAAATTTCCTCCCACTCTTTTGCCTCCACCACCTGTTCAACTACAACCATCGCCTCCTCCTCCACCAAGGCAACCCCAAATGCCTACTCAACTGAACATAAACAACAGATAGGCCCAACAATTATATAGTGGGGAACCACCATTTCCGGACCCTCACATTGGAATCGCTCAACTCAATTACAATGTTGAGGTGCAACACTTCCAAACAACTCCTTTTGAGCTTATATTGATATCACTGAAGAACCACATCCAGCAGAAAAAGATGTAAAAGAGAAGATCAAAGAACCATGGGTTGCACTTGATGAAGAGAAGACATCAGAATCAAAGATCGAGAGAGCTCCCTCATGGTCACCATCAAATCCTCCACGTATTCAAGAGAAAAATCAGCAAAAAGGGGAAGATGTGAAGGTCATGATATAAGAAGACATGAAGAACGATACAGATCAGAAAAAGGACCAAGGACATCACAAATATATTGAAATGTGGCTTTAGACAGTCACTAAGTTGCAGCGTCACTCTCTTCCACAACTATGCTTCATCACTTGAAAGTCAAATCATTTGGTCTCTGAAATCCAAATATATGTCAAAGCATACATTTCAGGCCTCCACATCAATTTTTCTATCATCTCAATGTGCACATGACTCCATTGGAAGTATTCTTATACTTGAAAATGATTTTTTTTTTCAAGTAGGGTAGGGTAGAAAAAAAAGAAATGAAAAATAAGAGAGGAAAATAAAAATCTAAGGTGAAAACCTCCTCGGAGGCTCCTTAGATTGGCTCATTGATTGAAAACCTCCATGAGGTGGTCAATGGGTTGGAAAGAAGAGAAAAGGAAAAGAGAATAAGATCCTGGGTGAAAACCTCCCTTGGAGGTTCCCATGGCAACCAATTATGGTGAAAACCTCCTTGAAGCACCCTAGTTGTTTTCAAAAAAAAAGAGAAAAAAGAGAAAAAATGAATTTCCAGATGTAGTACAGGCTTGCAAGAGAACTTCATGAAGCAATAGGAGGTGTTAAGAAAGCTTTTAAACCAATAACAACACCTATCATACCTTCCGTCACCTTTCTCCATCATTCTTGACATTCTTTCTGCATCACTATGCTTCTTTTCAAAAAATTGTGTTTTCTACAGGAGGCTCCTGTAGAAATTATAGAGAGCTAGAAATGGATTTTAAAAGAAGTTTGGGGAACAGGGAAGCTTCATAAAGGTTTTATGAATCCCCTGCAATCTTCAAACCTATTTTCCATCATTTCCATGTCTGCATTAGAGCCCAAGCTCATTTTATCTTACTGTCCAAAAACTACAGAATGCTCTGATACAAAAATACAGAGAATAGAAATTTGTTTTTTCCCTATCTTGAAAATAGTGCATCCATTTAAAAAAATGTTTCATGGGGATTCATATAGGGATGATGGAAACATTACCAAGCAATTTCAGCTAATGCTAGTGCATAGTTTCCAAGAAATCAGGGTCCATCACCTATAGCCATTTTCAGCTTTTCTAGATGTCCGTAGAGGAGTGGAAGCAGCTTCAAAAAGGAAGCGAAGTTTGGAGGCGTGGAAAGAGGTAAATGTGGCACCTACGCTGCCACTCTCTGGAGTGGCTCGAATCGTAGTCTCCTTTGCTTATGAGGAAGCAAAAAGAAACGGAGGTATTCGAAGTTTCCAGCAGTAGGACTGGCGTGAGTGACAGTGTCTCATATTATTCAGGATTTCAGGATCAGGTCTATTAGAAGAAATAATAGCTCCTTTTTTCAAATTACCCATTCCGTGACCACTGCTATTCAGGATCTGTTGCTGCAGGCTTATTGTGAAAAACCACCACTGGTATTGAGGATTTGTTGCTGCAGGCTTATTGTGAGTTTTGATGTCTGAATAGCAGTTGTTTTTATGGGTGCGAGGATGGCTCAGATGCAGAGTCACTCCAGAATAATGATAGATTATCGTTTTAAACTTGATTAATCTGATGTTTGCATGTTATTTTTGAATTTGTTGAGTATGATGTGGCTTGGTCTCACTCTCAGTTCTAAATGCAAAATAGTGAAGTAAGGAATTTAGCCAAAGGTAATGAATTCTATTATTAGCATTACCTAAAATAAAGTGGAATCAACGAATGACAGAGTCATAGTTCTAAACCTGATCTTCCTGCATGGCATAAGTCCAGTTGGTGCTACCCACGTCTGTCACCAACATAATAATCGCTTCTACTCTTTTACGACCAATGTTTTACGACTAATGTTCTGCTGAGAAAACTGAGAATTCAATTCACCTCCCTCATTAAGCACAAAATGCTTTAATCCTAATTTTCAGGCATGTTTTTCCTCTTCTTTCTGTTACGTGTAGCGATTAGTATTTTGCATTCCCACGGATTTTAAATTAGTAAACTCAGAAAGTTATCACCCGGCAATGGTTATAGATTGATAAAGGTCAATGTTTAGATGGAATGCGCAGTGCTTAAAACTTAGACATGGATACATTAAGAAATTGCCGAATAATATGCATAGAGAAAAAAGATGCAGTTAAAAACTGTAAATAATAAATGATTAATTTTAATTTTAAGTTTTTATTTTCTTTTCCGTTTTGAGTAATTTGACTAATTTAAATCGTCTACCTTTTAACATATGATATTATAACACATTTTTTTTTAATAGTGCGCGACAGAATCATCATTTTATACATTGAACAATGCTAACTATAATATTGTTATTTTCACTTCAACGAGAAAAAATTGTTAATAGTTATTTTCATTTCAACGAGAAAAAATTGTTGAAGTACACTATTGTTTAAAAAGTAAAATAACATTTAAATAAAGGTATAAAAAAATATCCAGATTCAATTAACAGCCGAAAAGATAACTAAACTATATAGTTTTATATTAAATTATATATTTATTTGAAAAGAAACGAAGTTGAGAGTATATAAAAAATTGAACGAAATTTAACTTTTATCGAATGTTTCATTTCCTGCTATCTCAAGAAATTATTTCTAATCTTTCTTGCGCTATATTAAGCAACTTACTAATATCTTGAAGGATTTCTTATATTTCATCTCAATGGTTAGAGATACATTATGTATCTAATATCCTAGATCCATTTTAATTTTGGATCTACAATGTGCGAAGAGGGATCAAATAACTCTGTAGCTCAAGAGATTTGATCCCTCTTGGGGCAGATCTACAATGGCGAAGAGGGATCAAATACCTTTGCAACTCAAGAGATTTGATCCCTCTTGAGGCTTGGTAGATCCGTAGTTACGATGAAGCTTTCCTAGCATAATTGCACCTTTAAATAGGCTAAATTTCACAAGAATACCATGGGTCAAAACTGTATGTTCACATAAACCTCGAGCTAAAAAACCACGAGTATCTTGACAAAGTCAATTTTACTTTAACTAA